>JAPEUW010000071.1:0-104908 GCA_027946445.1 Ascochyta clinopodiicola
TTGATTGATTGATTGATTGATTGATTGATTGATTGATTGATTGATTGATTGATTGATTGATTGATTGATTGATTGATTGATAGATATCAAGAGTAGTTCCACCAACTATACTTCTAATAGACTAACATAGAGTAGGTGCAAGAAGAATCTTGCTCCATAACTCGAGGATCTGAGCGGAAGGGGGTGGGTTGGAATCGTACGTGTACTTGTTATTGGGTTCACACTTATATTCGTATTCGTACATGTACTTGCATCAATATTTAGAATCGATATCTAAGATACTGTTGTTACTAGAATTGCACCTACACATTGCACTTGCATCTTTACTTGCATTCATACTAGTCCTTTTAGTTCATCCTGTACACTACGTACATATACACGTACAGCTCAAACCCACCGCGCCGATGCTTTGAATCATATCACTCGTTTCATTTCATCTCGGTCCACCCCATCCCATCCCATCCCATCACGTTCGAATCAGGCGTGAGATTTAGACTGTACACTCACGATGATATGCGGTATACACTACAGTATATACGGTCTGTATATCATGTATGTACGTGTACCACGCTCCAAGACGGCACGCTCATGCTTTTAAAGCACATGTGCCATCACGACCCTTCCTCTGCTTTTCACCCTCGTGCCTTCTAGTAAGGCGAGTTTAATCAAAGCCACCGGTCCTCATCCTCAGCAACATCCATATCCGCGTCCGGGCCACCCACAAGTTCCTCGGCAGGTACCGTACGCTTATCGCCCCCCTCAATAGTCGCCTCAGACTCCGCATCGCTATCAGGTTCTGCATTCGCATTTGCATCTGCCGTCTTAATGCCGCCAAGAGCATCATTGGCCACCCATTCCATATCGAGCTTGCCGACGTCGGGGATCTGGTGCGCTGTGTCGATGAACTGGAGCGTGTTAGAAGATTGCAATGAGTGGGAAGGGTAAGGTGCTCACTGATTCGGCCTGGTAACGTTCCCCGAAGGTGAGTACGAGGGTGGTGGGTTGATCTGGATGCTGTGCGGTGCTTACGAGGTCGGGTACATTCTGCGCGGTATTAGGAGGTGTAGTGCGATGTAGGCACGATATGCGTGACTCACGAATAAATGTTGTCTCAGCGCTTCGTCTTTTCTGCTCCCGGGCTCGACGGCCTTGATGGCAATGCGCCGTGGTCTGTTGTCAAGTCTCTTCACACCCATTCTGGCGCCATGAGCACCGCGCCCTCGGTACGCGCCTCGACCTCTCCCTCTTGGTGCGAAGGCTTGTCCACGGCCTCTGTATGAGCCACTGTACATCCCGCCACGACTGCTGCCGCGCCAGGGTTCTGTCGCGGTGTCCTGTTGCGCGAACAGGTTCTCGGCTTCTGCTTGCAAGGTAGCCAGATCCTGGGTGAACTCCTCCTCCAACTCGCCGTTCGCGTTCCCAGATGCTTTTGCGAGTTCGCGGCGTACACGGAGGATCTCTGCATTGGTTTCTTGCAGCTTGCGGTCGATTTCTTCTGCCTTTGCTTCTGCTTCTTCTGCTTTCCTCCGGCGCTCTTCAAAAGTTCGTTGTGCTTCGGCTTGGCGGCGTTCGATTTCCTCTGGATCCAACATCTCAGTGTCCCCGTAGCCGGCTTCCTCACTGTCTGCACCGGAAGCATTGCGACCGAGGTCTGCGTCGGACTTGTGCCAGTACACTTTGACAAAGCGGTTGTCAAAGATGACCTTCGGACTGTGGTAGGCTGCGCTCGCGGCGTCGTGTGTCTCGTACTTGACGACGGCTAGACGTTTGTACGCTTGCATCTGCACATCGAGTATGGTGCCGAACTTGCCAAAGAAGCCCCGCACATCGTCTTCGCTGAAGTTGTCCTCTGGGATCTGCTCGACGACAATTGTAGTGTTGGTGCGGTCGTGTGTTGGTCCAGGCAGCGAGAATGCCGCACGATTGCGGCCACTGTGCCCTCGATCTCCACGAGCATGTCTGTATTGGTTGCTGTGCCCTCCGTTGACGCCCTGTGCGGGGTGATCTGGGTCGTACTCGAGCCCGTGCTGGTATGGACAGACACTCCCAGCGGCGCAGAAACCCTTTGTATCATAGTCGGCGCACCTGATGTTGCTCGTCTCGGCTCCTTGCGCATTGAAGGCAGGCATTGGAGGCATGCCCGGCAGATTGATGCCAAATGCCGCCGCCATAGCTAGGAAGGCCATAGGGTTGCCCGGATCGAAGGGTGGAACATCTCCAAAGGCCGGGCTGAACGGGGGCATGTTCGGCATAGGCGCGAATGCCGCCGCTTGTGCGTTCAGTCCTCCAGCGCGGCCATTCTTGCCTCTGCGCGCCGCTTGCTTGACGGGTCTGTCGTTGCCAGTATGGTGGCTCGAGGGTAGGTCGAGACCCTCTCGCGGCTGGCTCGTGTCCCGGTCGTTCTGCTTGCGCTTTCGTGACCGCTCTTGTTGCGCGTTGGAGGCGGGAGGAGCCCCGGTTGGGCGGTCGGGCAAGCGATGTTTGCCATTTGACACTCGAGAAGCGGCTGGACCTCTGGGCGCATGCAGAGGGGCGGTGTTGAATGCGTGCGAGGGGTATGGGAGGTATTCGGAGGTCGAGGTCCCGACTATAGAAGGGATCGGTGCGGGAGGTTGAGTCGATACGTCTGGGTTCGCGCGAGGAGCATAACTCCTATTCTTGAGAGTGCTGATGACTTCATCCACAAAAGCAGCCGTGTCTAGCCAGGGTCAGCAGGGTGCACTTCTGTGGTGAGCAGCTGTGCGCAATACCTACTATCCTGCAGGAAATCCGAAAGACTGTCTAGGCAGTTGCGCCTGATGTTGGCGTCTGTGTCCTTTGCCGTGACAAGAGCAACCACATAGTCTGCAAGGACCTCTGCATCAGCGTCAGATCTGCCATGCCGTGTCAGTCTCTCCGTCCACTACGCCCATGCTACGAGTATGACCTACATGGTCTCGAGCTTGGGTAGCACCCAGCCCTTGAACGCCTCCGAGTCTTCCTCTTGCAGCAACATGGTCGCGTGGCTGTTGCCGTGCTCACGCCTTAAGTTTGCGTCCTCAGCTTATGTCGTTGGTCGCGGTTGTGCAAGATTCACGGTGCTGGAGAGCTCCAAAGAATCGGCGCGTACTGTTAGCGCGTTGGCCAAAACGTCAGAGCTTCGATTTGGCCTGCCCCACTACGTACACCGTGAGCATGCTCCAGAAGCATGGAAGCCAGCAAACACGTAGATGCAGAGAGCTTCCGTCTTCTTGCTATCGACAGTCACAGACAATTACCAATCCTAACATCACGTAGACCAACGTTGTATGTGCAATCTAGTTCGATTTTTGCAAACTACACTACACGCTGAACAGCAAGGAAAAGGGTCATCATCCGTAGCTTGAGTCCAAAGCCCAAGAACCCGACTAAATCAATGGGCGCACTGCCCGGACCGACATTTATCTAGCTCTGGTGCTCCAAGAAGGGAACCATGCGTGTCATACAGCGACCAGCGGCCTCGAACAGGCCCACGACTGTCGAACTCCACGAGGTCGAAACGAAAGAAAATCTACCACTTTTGATTTCCATCGCTTACAACTTGTCGTAGTAGTTGTTGACGTCAGGTACCTCGATCTTGATACCCTTGCGCTTACGCATATCAGCGACAATCTTACCGGGCAGAGTGGTGTTGTCAAGCGGCGAGCCACCCTGGAGAACCTGCCAATGGTCGAAGACCAACTGGGGGAAGGCCTGACCAGCAGTGTTGGATCGGAGATCGGCGGTGAAACCGAAAGACTCGTTGACGGGCAGGTAAGCCTTGATGTTGAAGAGGGGAGTACCGACACGCTGGTTCTCCTCGAAGACGTGACCTCTCCTGCGGGTAAGGACACCGTAGATACCACCCATGGCCTGCTCGGGAACCTGGATCTCGACAAGGTAGACGGGCTCCTGGAGGGCGGGCTGAGCGAGCAGAGTAGCAGCGTACAGCACACGACGGGCAGTAGGAATGATCTGACCACCACCACGGTGAATAGCATCAGCGTGGAGAGTGACATCCATGATGTTGAAGCGGACGGAACGCATGGGCTCCTCAGCAACGGGACCTTCCTTGGTGGCCCACTGGAAACCAGAGACGACGGAGTCCTTGATTTCGTTGAGGTACTGGACGGCCTTGGTCTGGTCGACAAGCAAGTTGGCACCGGTGGTGTCGGGACCGAAGCACCAAATCTTACGGGCATCGGTGACATCCCAGCCGTGCTCATCGGCAAGGATACGGGCACGAGCCTTGAGATCGTCACGGGGAGCGATCTTGCCGGACTCGATGGCCTGGGCGACCTCCTCGTCAAGGGGCTGAGCAGTGACGTAGAGACGGTTGTGCTTGTTGGGCGACTTGGACAGAGCAGTCATGCTCGATGTGCCGGCAACGGTCTCACGGTACTGGACAACGGGGTCGGAAACGCGGAGAGGGACACCAGCGTGGTCCTCCTCGAGATCCTTCAAGCAAATCTCCAAGTGGAGCTCACCGGCACCGGCAACAACGTGCTCACCGGAGTCGGAGATGTAAGTCAAGACGCAAGGGTCAGACTTGGAAAGACGCTTAAGACCTTCAACGAGCTTGGGCAGATCCTGGGCGTTCTTGACCTCGACGGAACGCTGAACGACGGGGGAGACGGAGAACTTCATAACCTTGAGGTTGTGAGCAGTCTCGTTGGTGGTGAGGGTACCAGACTTGAGCAAGAACTGGTCAACACCGACAAGACCAAGGATGTTACCAGCGGGAACATCGTCGATGGGCTCGACGAAACGACCCATCATGAGGATGGTACGCTGGATGGCCTTGATGAACAAGTCCTCCTTCTTGCCGGGGACGTAGTTGGGACCCTGGATGCGGACCTTAAGACCGGAGCGGACAGTTCCGGAGAAGACACGACCGAAGGCGTAGAAACGACCCTTGTCGGAGGTGGGGACCATCTTGGAGACGTACAACATGAGGGGACCCTTGGGATCGCAGTCGCGGATACCAATGGCGTTGACGTCGTCGTGGGGACCCTCGTAAAGAGTCTCCATGCGGTACTTCTGCGCGGTAGCGGGAGAAGGAAGGTGGAGAATCATCATCTCGAGGAGAGCGTCAGCAGCGGGAAGGAACTTGCGCATGACAACCTTGAGGAGCTGCTTGCCCTCGAGGTCCTTCTCGTCGCTGGTGAGCTTGATCTCGAGCTTCTCAAGGAGAGTGGGGATCTCGTCGGTCTTGAAGTTCATGACGGCGTTGAAGATGCGGAAGATGGGGTCCAAGATGAACTGGTTGAAAGCACGCTCGAGCTGCTGGCCCTCGTGTGTGCCAACCTTGGTCCACTTCTTGGTCTTGGGGTTGAAGTAAGAGTCGCCCCAGAGACGCTCCATCATCTTGTTCTTGTCAACACCGAACTTCTTGGCGTAACGGGAGGCGAACTGGCGGATGGTGAAAGCCCATCCGTGCAGACCGGAACCGAAAGCAATGGTACCCTTCTCGGGGTAGACCTGGACGTCACCAAGCGACTTGTCGAAGTAGGTGGCGATGACGACGTTGACCGACTCGATGACACGAGAGAAGTTCTGGTACAGGTCCTCCTTGGAGACCTGGAGCTCAAGAAGAGCACGGTCGACCTTGTTGATGATGACAACGGGCTTGATGCGCTCACCGAGAGCCTGGCGGAGCACAGTCTCGGTCTGGACGCACACACCTTCGATGGTGTCGACGACAACAAGAGCACCATCGGTGACACGGAGAGCGGCAGTGACTTCGGAAGAGAAATCAACGTGACCAGGCGAGTCGATCAAGTTGATCAAGAACTCGTTCTTCTCGGTCTTGGTGGGGATGTCCTTGAGGTCCTCGGCGTCCTGAAGCTGGGCGAACAGGGAGATGGCGGTGGACTTGATGGTAACACCACGCTCCTGCTCGTCGGCACGGGTATCGGTGAAACGTGCGGAACCGGCGTTGGCGGCCGAGATGATACCGGCACGCTGGACGAGCGAGTCGGTGAGGGTGGACTTGCCGTGATCGACTGTGGCGGGGTACGTCAGTTGTGTGTCCTTGCACGCGGCGGGGCATGATAGAAGTGGTGATGCTGCTTACCGTGGGCAATGACGGACATGTTACGGATGTTCGCCGGGTTGTCCATGAGACCACGGATCTGGATGCGCTGTCAGTATGGCGTATTCTTGCAGTCTCGATATTGTCGAATATCGTCGCATGGTGCGGGGCATGTGTGCGCGCAACGTACCTCCTCGGTGGTGAAGCTGAAGACATGTTAGCATCGTACTCTGACAAGCTGCAATGGCTACATCAAGGTTTTTCACGTCTCGAGTGGCAGCAGTGGCGTGGCGAGACTTACTTGACCATATTGGCGGTGTTGTGGCTGTCTTCTCTTTCGAAAATTCAACGGTGATGTAGTGGACGAAAACCTCGCACGGGAGATTTCGGTTCTCAAAGGTTGCAGGAGATGTCTCTGGCGATGGGACCAGGACACGGAGCGCTCTCTGCAAGATAGAGGCTTTGACGTTGGCGTGCGTTGCAACGAGAAAAGAACGAGGGCTGCGAAGGTTTTGAACCTTGGTGCGGGGCAGCTAGCCAGCACGCGCTAGCCACATTTAGCGGCACAATTTCTCTCCAATCGCCGCCTGCTTAACGACGCATTCATGACAAGCCGCCCTTTTCTGCGCAATGTTCGTGGTACGGAACTTGAAGCTCGCCGGTGCTGCGATGTCCTTGATATCAATGGTATTGCACGTATGACTCCTCGCCTGTCGATTTGTAGTAGAGACGACTCGGTGACTCTACTCTCTGATTACACACAACGGCCCAATCGCTTGATTGGGTATCGATGAGGAGACACCGCCATCATGCCATGTCCTCGAGCATGCTCCTGCTCCGACCATATTCGATGTCTCGGTTGCAGAAGGGCAACCTCATCAGATCTCGTGGACCTCGACAGCGCCCTGGGTCAATCTGCGGTAGAAGTCATCGTCTTGCTCCCGACTTGGTGCGCCCAAACTGTTCACGTCGCCTCAACTGCGGTGTGGGCCAGGCTAGAGGCATGATGTGGAGCCCTTGAGGTGGAGCCCTTGAGGTGAGCTTGATCCAGGTCACATGCACTGCGTGATCAGCAATCAACTCGCCGCCATCTATGTCCGCTAAACCCGCGTACTGGTGTTTTCACTTGTATGCTCTGGATGTTGAGTGACACAATGCTGCCTGTCCATACCGCATGTGTTGGAGAATGAAGCATGTGGACCATACCCTTCGCGCTTTGCTGCAGCGGAAATCATCTCTGACTTCGTCTGTCGTACATCACTATATTTCAACCACACAAATCACCCAAGTTTGTCCAAAGCACAGCATATCAAGCTCAATGAGTGCATTAGTGAGACCGAGCTCAAAGATATTCCAATTTCCAAGAAACCCTATATACAATCCATGCACATAATCGACCCATTAGCTTTCACCACCTCCTGCCATCACCGCCCCATCTAAGCCAACCAGCGCTTAGCCAGACCCTGCGCCGCCTTTGCGTCGTCGGGGTTGTTCTTAGCTAGCTCTGCAAGAATGCTGGCAACGTCGTCCTGCCTCTTCTGAATCGCGCCCTTGGCTGCCTCGGCGTCCTCGGGGTTGTTCTGCGCCAGCGCAGCCAGGATCGATGCAACGTCGTCCTGGGGCTCACGCTTGGTGGCAGCGGGCTTAGTGCCCTGGCGAGCAGCAGCCGCGTCATCGGGGTTGTTGGCCTCAAGAGCAGCAAGGATGGAAGCGAGGTCGTCCTGGCGCTTGGTGGTGGCGGGCTTGGTGCCCGAGCGGGCGGCGGCTGCGTCGTCCGGGTTGTTAGCCTCGAGAGCGGCCAGGATCGAGTCCAGGTCGTTCTGGGGCTCGGGGGCGCGAGCGCGGAGCTTGACGTTCATGACTGCTGCAGCTGCTTCGGCATCTTCGGGGTTGTTCTCGCGAAGAGCCTCGAGGATGGATGCAACATCATCCTGGGGGTCGCGCTTGGCTGTGGGCTGTTAGAGGCATGCTCGTGAGGTTGATCAGACATGGTTTACCGGACGAAGCGAAGACGGCGCTGGAGAAAGCTGCGGCAGCGATGAAAGTAGTGAACCTCATGGTGGCTGATTAGGGTTATCGGATGATAGATGGTATGATAGAATAGATTGAAAGGAGCGTGACCGGCACAAAGATTACAAGATGATACGAATGATGGGGAAACTGGCTCAATTGACCTCAGGATGCTGGCGATATATACGCCTCCTGCATAGTCAACGCATGGCTAAGCTTCGCTGCAACGGATGTCGAAGCTTGGTATCAGTGCCTAACACAGTATCAGCCAGCTGCGACGATCTGCGCAGCGAATGCGAGGCTCGGAGGAGCCGGGCCAGCACATCTCCCGCAGCAGACTAGGATGCGCCAGATCGTTTAGTTTCCGCGTGCTGTGCTTTGGAATGCTGTTGTTGGTCGTGTTTCGGGGACAGCCTCACCACGTCTCAAGAGGGCATCTGAAACATCGCGACTTCACAGGCCTACGGTAACGATGATCCATATGACGATCAGATCCCCAGTACGCATAGAGGCAAAGAGCCCAGCTGCAGTGCTTTTGCCCGCACTACATTCATCCTGGTCGCAGCCGGGACTGAGTGCGCCGCCCACGGGGTCAGGTCCAGTCTGCAGTGTCCTCTCCTGCCCTGCTCTGCCCTACCCTTATGAATCCCAACTCGTTCAGGGCATTCGCTTTGTAATCGCACTATACACTTTGTTCGAGAATAATATGTGTGCGGCATCAAGGTCGTTTTTGACGGCCGAAGATTTGGTCGATGGGGGTACACGAAGGAGCGATCGAGAGTATGCCTGCATGGTGCACGGCGTTGAGGAAGGAGCTAGAACTCTGTCGATGTGAAGTTAGCAAACTTGCCTCGAGCATAGGCACTGTACATACCAGGTGAAGAACATGCTTCCTGGAGCTGTTGCGTCAGTAACCTTAGAAGACAGCGAGTACGAGCGGGCAGCAAAAGACATGTGAGCCGTCGCTACTGCTTTGGAAGGGTAATATGTTTAACAGTCTAATCATAGCGGGTGTGTAGGGTGGTGACCGTCGTCACCTGTGGCATGGCTGACAGCTTCGAGTTGGGTAGCGAGGCTGGAGGTGAGCGGGGACAGCTGAGCTATGCTCGGCCTGCGGAGGAGCGAGTTGGCGCCCGAACTTCGGTCGTCGAGGTAGTCCAGCATATATTCGGGCCATTGAGATTTACTCGAGGCCATCACAGCCGTTGCGTTGCGCGTTGACCGCCCTCGTCGACGATGGGCCTGAGAACTGAGGTTGAATTAGCTTGGCGGTCCGCAGCTGAACAATTGCATCAGCTACTGGGCTCCAGCATTGATTGCCGGCCGCAGCTCATCAAAATCACGTCAAAAATGTTCTCCATGTTTTGCAGTTGTTCAAATAAGTCGATTGAGATGGGTATTAGCTCTCCACACGCGTCACTGGCCCTGCTGGAGCTTTCGCATTGCCTCGGTCAATGGGGAGAACAGGTTCAGTGGTAGCTTGCTCTTCAGATTGCTCGTCTAAAGTACATGTTTTACACAATCTGACCGGCCACTAGAGGTAGAAAGGAGGTCGTCCCTATGCACACACCCATCCACGAAAATTTCCATCCAGCGACCCAGACCGTTGACCCAGTGTCAACAAAGCCCACTCTGACGCACATATCTATGCGACGTAGAGGAGCAGGAAGGACATCATGAGGGCGAAGAGACCAGTAGCCTCAGCGAAGGCGAAACCGAGAACGGCGTACTGGAAGAGCTGACCCCTGAGGGAAGGGTTGCGGGCAACACCCTGGATGAGGCCACCGAAAACCGTGCCGATACCGACACCAGCACCGGCAAGACCGATGGTAGCAAGACCAGCACCCTGGATCTTAGCGGCAGCGACCATGGCGGCAGCGGTGGACTCGGCGACGATGCCACGCTTCTGGATGACGTTGCGGGCAGCGTTGTTGCGGAAAGCGGAGCGGGCAGCAACGAGGCTGTTCTGGGGGCGGGCTGCAGGATAAAAGTCAATGGCTGTTTGATGGACCTCAATGGCTTCAATTGATGGCTTTTGATGCAATTGCTGCGGATGCAGGCGCTTGCAGTCAGATTGACGACGTACCAGCGGTGGTGAGGCTGCGGCTGGCCACGCGGGCGGCGCCGAGGGAACGAGCGATGGCAACCATGGTGATGGTGTTGGTCGTTGAGTGGAGATGAATTGGGTGATGAGAGGTGGATGGAGGGTGAGGGAGGAAGCTGCGTCGCTGCGATGTTGGCTTTTTCGCCAAGGCAAAGCTATGGGCGCTAAGGCCGTAAACGGAGCACTCCTCCACGTGACGGCTTCTGCTCTGCTTCCAATTCTTCCCGACATCGCCTCGCCAACAATCTTATCACTTCTCGTCGTGGCAGGGGGTCTATGCATCTTCATCTTCATAGGCTCAAGTGTTGACCTGTCGTGCGGAGCACCATCAATGGCTGCATTGGAGCTTTGTTTACCTACCCCTAGGTCCAACCCCACAACGCCGACTTCTCCACACTTGACTACACTGCACGATGGACACAATGTCGTGTACCAAAACATAGTGGCGTGATATTACCTGGATGTTCAGTTTGTCTATAAGTCGCTGTTGCAACGGCAACAGCTACGAAACCAGGTAGAAATTGCAAGTCGAGGGCAATGCCTGACAACAACTTAACGACTAGCACCAAGCAATAGTTGTGAATCTTTCACTCTTGCGTCTGCGTGACCTATCTTTTTCAGATTCTCTCGACCAAGTTGATTGCCGACGGGAGGCGTGGGATTCACGTGCATCCATCACAAGCGATTACTCGACCCGGCTATACTGGTCCAGTTTCAACGATGGTCCCTAGATTTCTATTCCGGCTTGAGCGACTCTGCATGCATACTATACGCACCATGTTGTAGTCTTTTGACATTTTGTTTGTGATTCAGACCTCTGGTTATGGTTCGGACCCTGGACGTGTAGTCTCGCGCTCGTTTCGTAATGTTAGCTGTTACGATTCACACTTCATGCGACGAAAAATTCCCCTCGCAACATCAACGCTTTACTGAGCACCAAAATGAGTTGAGTGTGTTGATCCGCCTTGAGTGTATTGATAGATGTGTTTATTTACATACATTCCTACATTATATTGTGGGTTGATGTCCCGATCCGATTACGTCTCAATATCAAGTTGACTACTTACGAAAGGTATGCGAGATTTGGTGTATGCAAATTCAATGTGTTTGTAACTAAATCGATAGATCTAGAAAAGACCAGAGGTGCTAAAGGGGCGTGAAACATATGTTGTGTGTGTACAACGAAACATGAAGACCATTTTGACTCAGTCTGTATAATTATACGTATCTATACGGCCCTGACACGACGCCGAGATATCTCTTCATCAACAACTAATGGACAAGAGGGGAAGGTTGCGGTTCTGATATTGGCTATTTGATGACCCAAGTCACGCCGCTGCAGGTCCAAAGAGTACCACTTGTAGTGTTCATTCGGTCGACCATGAGTGCCATCCATGGAAGCAGGACACAATGGCTGTAAAAGCTCCTCACAAATGTCTATCAAGTCCGAATCGTTTGCTATGCACTATCAAAATCTTGCTCCATGAATCCAGAGTTATTTCAAATACCCATTTACAGCCTTTCGCACAGCTCTTCAGCAGCTGCTGCGTTGTAGGGGCACCCGATAGGCCATGAAAACCCTTCTACAACCGGTGATTTGCTAGTGGTCTCGCGAAATACGTTGGTGATGCCCCATCTCTCTGCGAGAAATGCATCCTTGCAATTGACGTAGTATCCACGAAGGCCGCTGAAATCGTCTTCGGAGAGTTCGTCACCTTTAATGGGAAGGATCCAGAAGTCCTGGGTCCAGTCATGGCTGGGTCGCTGTTTGGATTTCTCCTGCTGTTGGTCAGTAACGATATCGGCTAGGAGTGAGAGATTTGAACAGAGCACTTACGTAGTCCCATTGCTCCTTAGTCAGCTGGAACAGGCCAGTGTAAGTTTTAGGGAACGCCATGAGTCCATCGTCTTGATGTGTTACTCGTACAGTGGTACAATTGCGTTCATGCATCAATTCGTAAACACAGGTTCGAATTGCTTGCAGCAAATTGATGATGCGAGCCTGCAGACATACGCTGTCCCATTCTGATCCATTTTTAAGATCTGACATGAGGACGATCTCCACATTCAGCTCGTGTGAGGGGGATATCTGGGCCTTAGATCTGAATTTTGCAAGAGACTCCACTGTACGTCGTAGGAACAGCTCCTCTTCAGCGAAACCTTCAAGCCGAGACCGCAGCGAGTCGCTAGAAGATATTTTTCGTACATCGAAGTGCTCACATTTGACTCGTATCTGTAGATCACGGATGTAATCGATCGGTACGCAGTCACCAGCCGTTCCTCCGGAGCTCAGCTTTATGGGGGTGCATAGGCTGTCCAAACCGCCTTTGACATTGCAGACAGAAAAGTTGTTGCTCCTATAATACGTTTGCAGCGTTTCAAGTGCAACATCTTCTCCCATATAACTCGAGCTGAAGATGTGGTTCTCCGGCATGAGAAAGTCGTCTTGTGGGTAGACGTCGTGGTCGGTCCGTATGCGTCCATCTGGCAGGACAGTCCGAGCGTCTACGTGCGAGAAGAGCCATCTCTCGATATGCCGCTCGTTGGAACAAGGTTCGAGTTGATCTGAATCGAGTGTTTCCTCGACATCCTGGTCGATTAGATCGTATTTCCGAAAATGATAGTACGGTCCAATTGGTATCTGTCGTTCTTCAAGACAGATGTAGTTGTATATTACATCTCGAATCTCTCTGGGGAGTTTTTTGTACATCAAAGCACTGAAGCTCAAGCATTGTGACCGAGCATTGGCTACAAGACGAAGTAAAGCCACTTTCTTGCCCTCATCGGCTGTATTGGTCCTAGGAAAAACGTTAGGTGAGCTCATTATTTATGGTAAACTACACTTGCTGCTGCTTCTCATTTGATAGACCGGCGTGCAAAGACTCCAAGTGACTTTCGTCAACAACACAAAGTCCAGTCATCTTAATTAGTCGTCCTGTTGTCGAGGAGTGTATTGCAGGCATAGGCTAGCGTGGCCATCGAAAAGGAAATGACTAGCGCAAACATCTAATTGGCCACCCCACAACGCGTCCCAGGCAGGCGCGACTTCGCGTGAGGTCATTGTGTCTTTCTGTACACGCGCACAATGGGTTGACATGGCCACGATCAAGCCCATTGAGGGGCGCTCCGTCCATCAGATCCAGTCCGGGCAGGTCATTGTCGACCTACAGTCAGTCTGCAAAGAACTTGTTGAGAACAGCATCGATGCAGGCGCCACCTCGATCGGTACGTAATTCGCCATCAATGCTGGTGACTGATCGCTCCATGAAGACTGACTGGTGATGCAGAGGTCCGCTTCAAGAACACCGGTCTCGATGCTATCGAGGTACAGGATAACGGCGCCGGTATCGCACCGGCTGACTACGACACGATAGCCCTCAAGCACTACACGTCCAAGCTCTCCACCTACGACGACCTTACGTCCCTCCAGACCTTTGGCTTTCGCGGTGAAGCACTGTCCTCGTTATGCGCGCTCTCCAAGTTCCACATCGTCACGGCCCGAGCGACCGATGGCCCTAGAGGCACCAAACTTGACTTCGAACAGTCAGGTAAGCTCAAAGGGACATCGGTGGTGGCGGCCAAGCAGGGCACGACAGTCGTAGTGGAGGAACTCTTCTACAACCTGCCAGTGCGACGAAAGGAGCTGGAGAAAAACATCAAACGGGAATACAATAAGGTGCTGTCGCTGCTGAATGCATATGCATGTATCAGCGTAGGCGTCAAGTTTACTGTGACCAACGTAGTATCCAAAGGGAAGAAGACCATCGCCTTCTCCACCAATGGCAACCCCAGCACAAGAGGGAACATCTCGAACGTGTACGGAGCGAAAACGATTGCTGCCCTCATCCCTCTCGACCTCGACTTCACCATGGAACCCTCTGATCGACCAGGTACTACACAGAGCGCTAGAAACTGGAGCACACAAGACGACCCGGGCTCACGGAAGGTCAGGATTGTAGGCCACATCTCGCGGCCTGTTGTTGGCGAGGGGCGTCAGACACCAGACCGCCAGATGTTCTTTGTCAACTCACGGCCCTGCAACCTACCTCAAGTAGCCAAAGCTTTTAACGAAGTATACAAGTCGTATAACATTACACAGCTGCCGTTCATCTTCGCCGACATCCAACTTGACACTGAAGCATACGATGTCAACGTCAGCCCAGACAAGCGGACCATTATGCTGCACGATCAGACAGTCCTGCTAGAGAGCTTGAAGGAATCTTTGGCAGAGTTGTTCGCTGGTCACGATCAAAGCGTACCCCAGGCGCAGCTACTCGGGAAGCATCAGTCTACCTTCAAACCACCATCCATGCAGTCTCGAGGCAGCACGCTATCGGTTGCAGCAGATGGTGATGCTGATGCTGCAGTCGAGGCACGATCTGGGCCTCGAAAGAGAGACAGTGTGTCGAAAAATGCTAATGTGCCAAATGGTGCTCTTCCAGGTTTTGCAAAGGCAAGTTTGATCGAAAGCTTTGCAGAGCGGGATGCCCGAGATCGAGTGGTCAGACGCCCGTCTAGGCGGCAACAAAGCAGTTCCCCGGAGAACAGCAAGGTGATAGAGGGTCATGCTACAGGGAGGCGGCGAAGTCTTTCACCAGAAGCAGACGGCACGGCGAGTGTGCCTCATCAGCGATCCGAGTCGCCGTTGTTCGAACCCGAGCAGCCTGGATCACCGTCTCGAATTGGGTTGGGACCACCTCCCACAGACGTACAGGACTTTAATGCCCGTATCGCGGCTATACACGCGCGACAAGTCGAGCGTGAGCGGTCACCTAGATCGCCAGGCCCTACACCGGCAGATGCTACGAAGGACGAGGAGCCTATTCCGGCCTTCAAGCAAACACCTCAGAGAGCGCTTTCGCAAAGCAGCATACAAAACGCCTTCGATCGTATGCGCCCTATGCGAACTCCTCTCCAGCAAGCGACGGTCACCGTGGGAGACATCACGACAACCACCACCATAGGAAGTGGCGGCCAGTCAAGATCTGCTAGAAAAGCAAGGATTCACACCCCTAAGTTCTCCTTGACTGGTACACCCTTGAGCCAGAACCCCAAGGTGTCACTGTTTACGAAAAGCCTTCGGGGCTTTGCGGCACCGGGTACACAGGCTGAAGGTAGTGACGAAGAAGAGGATGAAGATCAGAATAGTAGCATGTCGATGGCCTTACAAATGCCCACGCGACATGTGCGAGCGTTATCAAGAGCTTTCGAAGAGCCTCGGACCGATGACTTGATGGAGTCCTCAAGTGCGCCACCGCTTCCTGAAGCCGCGGCGGATGAGTTGCTCGACAGCGATGTAGCTATGGCTGATGCCCAGGAAGCTGAGAGTCCTGATGGAGAGTACATCGATGAAGAGGAGAAGAAGGCTCGCGAAGACGCAAGAATCGCGCGGCTAATTGCCGATGCCGAGGAGGCAGCTGCGCGCCCAACAGAAATGAACCTTAAGCGGGCGAACAAGCTGTTCAAAGTGCCTCACAGCAAACACTCGACCATCCATCTCGAACGCATTGTCGAGACGGATGTCACATCAATAGCGCGACATGTTCGCAATATTCAGGCAGGTTGTGTCGCTGCTGGAGCATGTACAGGCGCGGCAGCCCCATTACCCACAAGCACGCAACTAAACAAAGAGGATCCGGAAGAGCGGCTGAGTCTTACGGTGACCAAGGCGGACTTCAACGAGATGCAGGTCATCGGCCAGTTCAATCTGGGCTTCATCATCGCAGTCCGACCTCCTACATCCACATCACCGACCTCAGACCTCTTCATCATCGATCAGCACGCGTCAGACGAGAAGTACAACTTCGAACGCCTCTCTGGCAGCACTGTACTCGTGTCACAACGGCTCGTGCACCCGCATCCTCTTGAACTGACAGCGGTCGAGGAAGAGATCATTCTCGCCAACGAACACTCGCTGACCGCCAATGGGTTCATTGTTGAAATGGACACGTCCAATGAGGAGCGACGCGCTAAACTCACCAGCCTGCCAATGTCTAAGGAAGTGACTTTTACTCCCACAGATCTCGAAGAGCTTCTCGCCCTCGTCATGGACAATCCACCATCGTCCTCGACATCAACGTCGCCGTTCATTCCAAGGCCAAGCAAGGTGAGGAAGTTGCTGGCGAGTCGCGCATGCCGGAGTTCAGTCATGATTGGCAAGACACTGCAGACTGGGCAGATGGAGGGCATTGTAAGACACATGGGCAGCATGGATAAGCCGTGGAGCTGTCCGCACGGACGGCCAACTATGAGACACTTGTACGGGCTAGAGAAGTGGGAGGGGTGGAGTGAGGGCGACGGGGTGGTGGGCGTTGACGTGCGGGGCGAGAGGGCGGATTGGAGTGGGTTCTTGAACAAGCATAGAGTCCGATAGGATTTACGGAGCTTAAACTGCATTGTTGGGGTATAAGTCTAGATTTAGAGAAGATATACGTAGATAGATGCATGCATTTTTAGGTAGAATGCATTTATCAGCCGTATTTTGTCGTACGAGGCGCGTATCGATTTTACGCGTATAAGTTCCCTGAATGCGCCAGTGAGAGCGCGCGCCGTACGAGCACGCAAAACTGCACAAACATGCAAGCCGTACAAGCCAGCGTACTCGGAGCGTAACGTCTGTGTCACGGCATGATCATGTCGCGAGACTATCTTATTTTGTGGAGAAGATGTGACACGCTGGAGTGACACGATCGGGCAGGGCGCAATTTACCATCAGTCAGCAACGTACATGCCTGCAGCCAATCACCAGCATGTGGTGCCTGAGAAAAAGGCGAGCATCGGGGAGAGTTGGTACCGCTGCCGTTGATGGTTTCCTCGGAGATTCTGGCCGGTCGCTTCGTTCACGTACGTCAAGACTCTTGTATGATTAAACACACCATGTCGACAATCTCCACGGCGGCTGCACGTCAGTCGTGATGTGATCTAAGAATCGCACCGCAATCGCGCGCATCATGCACGTCCGGTGCAAGCATCAGATGGCATGCTAGCGGGAAGGCAAAGCAGAGAGCCGGAAAGCCGAGATGCAGACTTCGGCGACTAGGCAAGACTAGGCCTAGGGCGGACGACAGGGCTGCAAAAGGAGCAATGATGAAGGGTCAAGGGTGGCGCCAAGCGGGCAATTAAAGACTGGAGGGGGCCCTCAATAATTGTTGTTGACAGCACTGGTTCTGGTCACTGACGCCCTCCGTTCTCTGCCGTGCTCTCTTGCGATTGTTCAACCCGTTGTCACCGCACCGCACCGCGCGCCGACAGCATGGCGCTCAATGCGAGTTTTGTCTCGCCCACGGCTGACGCCAAAGTCGCCCATATGATTACACAGTTCGACACGGCTGGCCTGCTCTCCACCGTTTTCAATGGCCTCACGTTCTGGAAGGCGGCGCTCGCGCTGCTGGTGGGCGCTGTTCTCTACGATCAGTGTAAGTGGTGATGATAGGAACAAAAAAAGTTGGAGACGGCTTTCTAACGGCGCTGCAGTCATGTACATCTGGCAGAAGGGCTCCATCGTGGGACCTGCCATGAAGACGCCGTTCATGGGCCCTTTCCTCGACTCGGTCAACCCCAGCTTCACAAAGTACCACGCGAAATGGTCGTCAGGCGCGCTGAGCTGCGTCTCCGTCTTCCACAAGTACGCCTCCCGTCCTTGTTCCTGTCCTTGTTCCCGTGACCACGAGTGCTTGTGTGCTCGCGTGCTCTTTCTGGGCGCATGCTAACCGCGCCTCAACAGGTTCGTTGTCATCGCCTCGACGCGCGAAATGGCCCGCAAAATCTTCAACTCTCCCGCCTTCGTCAAGCCTTGCGTCGTCGATGCCGCCTACAAGCTTCTGCGCCCGGAGAACTGGGTCTTCCTTGACGGCAAGGCCCACGTCGATTACCGCAAAGGCCTCAACGGCCTCTTCACCCGCCAGGCGCTCGAGCAGTACCTCCCCGGCCAGGAGGAAATCTACAACGAGTACTATAAGCGCTTCGTCAACCTCTCTCAGGTCCAGCACAAGGGCGAGCACATTCCCTTCATGCAGGAGTTCCGTCTCTTGATCACCGCTATCAGCTGCAGGACTTTCGTCGGTCACTACTGCTCCGAGGAGGCCGTCAAGAAGATCGCCGACGACTACTACCTCATTACCGCCGCCCTCGAGCTTGTCAACTTCCCTATCATCCTGCCCTTCACCAAGAGCTGGTACGGCAAGAAGTGCGCCGACATGGTCCTGGACGAGTTCTCCAAGTGCGCTGCCAAGGCAAAGGTTCGCATGGCCGCCGGCGGCAAGAAGGAGTGCATCCTCGACTTCTGGGTCGCCAACATGATTGAGTCGGAGAAGTACCGCAAGGCTGTCGAGAAGGGCGAGAACGTCGAGAAGCCCTCCATGCTTATCCGCTGGTTCACCGACCTCGAAATTTCCATGACTCTCTTCACCTTCCTCTTCGCCTCCCAGGACGCCACCTCCTCCGCTGCCACATGGCTGTTCCAGATCATGGCCGACCGCCCCGAGTACCTCGACAAGGTCCGCCAGGAGAACATCAACGCTCGCAACGGCGACATTCACGCCGAGATCTCGCTTGACGCGCTCGAGAAGCTGCCCTGGACCCGTGCAGTTGTCAAGGAGGTCCTTCGCTACCGCCCTCCTGTAATCATGGTTCCCTACCTCGCCAAGAAGGACTTCCCGCTCACTCCTGAATACACCGTTCCCAAGGGCTCCATGGTCATCCCAACCACTTACATGGCGCTGCACGACGAAGAGGCTTACCCCAACCCCGACTCGTACGAGCCCGAGCGCTGGATTACCGGCACTGCGGATCAGCAAACCAAGAACTGGCTCGTGTTCGGTACCGGGCCACATTATTGCTTGGGCCAGACATACGCGCAGGCCAACCTGATGCTCATGATCGGCAAGGCTAGTATGATGCTTGACTGGAACCACAAGGTTACCGATCTGAGCGAGGAGATTAAGGTGTTCGCCACCATCTTCCCTATGGTAAGTCTTGTTACGCTGCTTTATATGCAAGACCGTATACTAACATGAACCAGGACGACTGCCTTCTTACCTTCAAGGAGCGAACAGCGGCATAAATACACAGCTTCTGTTCGTCATGCGCAACTTTTAGCGATTCTCTGCATTTGCATTCGGCGCACCTCATTCTTGGTTCTTTTCGGCAAGACGAACGTCTCTTCGTCTTCGCCCCTTTTAGATGTAATGATTGTACACCCTGCCACCTGTTAAAAAGTGGGAGGGCTTTGAGATGACACTAGGGTTCTGGTATAGGGACATGATTACGCGTACTGCACGCAGGGGCGGTAGAGGTTATAGCTAGGGGGTGAGGAGGTAATGGTAGGAGTAGTAGATGATATCAAGCAAAAGTTCAACGTTCAAACAAGCATCTCTAGGTCTCACTGCGTGGTGTGCCGTCTTAGTTTCTGATCTGACTGGCTGGAGTCTGTCATGTGCAATTGAGACATGCCAAGCACAGGTCTGGGAGCTATGACCTGAACTTTTGGTAGCGACTACCCTTCGTCAACATTCGTTTCTACTTCGCTCCACGCTCAATACACGATTTCCGCGACGCAGGGGTTATACAACATAGTCTTGCGACTTCATCAATACTAGTCCTTGAACCATAGGAGACTCACCGACCAGACGACTTCCCCACCTGGGACCCTATTCGCAACGCCCACCAGAGGTATACAGTTACTGGCACTACAACAGGACCAGCGCTTCACCGCCCTCTATGGCGCCCTCCGCTACACCCTCAGAACACGAGTCCTCTCGCGTCGGGCCCCACCCTTCATACATTGAGATCGCGAAACCCTACATCCTCCAGTCGCGCATCCAAACATGTCTCACCTCCCTCTCCATGACCGACGCAAAGGAAGACGCTGTGCGCTTGCAGGGCGTGACGTGGATCGACGCGGTACGCCGAGCTTTGTCGCTGCCAATTCGCACATTCAACACGGCGGTCATCTACTATCACAAGTTTAGGCTGCTGCACGGGGACAACGAGTACAATTGGGCGGACGCGAGCGCGGCAGCATTGTTCACGGCTTGCAAGATTGAGGACACGCTCAAGAAGAGCAGGGAGATTCTGTGCGCGAGCTGGAACCTGAAGGTCGGGCCTGGGGAGGCGCTGAGCAGCGACGATCCACGGTTCGAAGGCCATTCCAAGCAAATCATCGGGCTGGAGAGACTCATGTTGGAGAGCGCCGGCTTCGACTTTCGGAACAGATATCCGCAGAAACTTATGGTCAAGCTTGCACGAGCGGTCAGGTTCGATCAGCACAACGAAGCGAAGACAGCCTGGAATTTGAGCGTGGATCTGTATAGGACGTTTGCGCCGCTCAAACAGAGCACGCCAACGCTGGCGATTGCGTGCTTGGAGTTGGCGGCACGATTGCATGAAAAGGATGCAGAGGCGCTGGTGGACAGAGGCGCGTGCAGGTATGCAAAATGGGCTACGAGCAGAGGGGAGGTCATGGGTACGTCTCTAATATCGCATTTCCAGCGTTTGTGCGTTACTGGAAGGGCGCACAAGCTAACACACGCCAGAAACACTCCTCGATCTCCTCGATCTCTACACCCACCACCGCTCTTCGACTTCAATCGGCCCTCTCTATCCCCTCGAAACATTCATAAATATTCGTATCACCCTCAACACCGAAGCCTCGCGTCTTTCCCTGCCACGCTACACTCCCTACGCCTCTGAAGCACCTGCCTCCACCACTGCCTCTTCCACCCCGAAAACAGCCACAAATGGCTCAAAACCTCAACCACGAAACGGCATCGACACGACAAGTCCCAACATCCCCGACACTCCAGGCACAATCTCTCCCGGCGCGCCGCCAGCTAGTGCGATTGGCGTGAGGGGTCAGAATGGCACGGTCAGATTCATGCTGGACGCAGCGCGTGCACGGGACGAAGCCGTCGAGGTAGACAAATACCACAAAGTCGAGGAAGAAGAGTACGAAGTGGAAGTCCCCAACGACCGGGCCGATGATGCAGAAAGGCGTAGGGTGCGTTGAGTATGCTATTGAATTTTGCATTTGCAATTTGAACAATTGCGTCTCAAGTTTTGCGTCTGGTGCTGTGTTGCTTGCACGTGCATACTGAAGTCTGATATCAGGGCACAAATAAAAAGCAGAGTGCGAGAAGCTGTTGGCAGACGTTCGGACAGCGTGAGCGCGATCACAGTAGAGCTCCTGGGGCAGCGCCATAGATCCTGCAGAAAGTAACGCTGAGTCAAGAAGAAGGAACTGTAAAGGAGATGCAGAAACAGCTTGCACGGCACCCGCTGAAGCTGGTAGAGCTTGATTGCTTCTTGGGCAGATTGGGCAGTCAGATGGGCCGCTTGATGCTTCAGTGTGCATTGCAGTCGCGACTGCAACCTGCAGATTTTGGCTCACTTGTAGCTTCTTGTTTCCAGGCTGCAGGCACGAAACGGTAGAGATGGAGAGGGGCGAAGTGCAGCTGTGACGTGTCTGACAAGCCACCTTCACAACCAGGCTGTGCAAGCGTTGTCATCGTGCACCCAAACCAACACGATTTCTTGTTTCAACGAAAGCTTCACACGCAGGCCTGTTTTCTGGAGGGAAATGCCAGCACCATCTAAATTATCGATACAATGGAACTCACGCGCGAAGAGACCGCAGTGGCTCTTAACCAGTTGATCCCACGTCCGCCATTTGATGGTACCTGGCACATATCGGAAGCCGAACTTTTGTCTATTCAAAGAGTTCTTTGCTTGCATGACTCTTATGGAGCATGGGCGCAAAGCCCTCGTCTGTACACGTTGTTGCACATGCTGCAATGCGACCAGACGGTTCTCGACCAATTGCAACGCAGACACATCAACGACTTCTGGCTGCCCATCGACAAAGCTACTCTCGTCAGAGTCAATGTTGCGATCGAGAGTGCGGACTTTCTTCGCGTACAACACCATGTGCTTTCAGATCCCATCTACATGAGCAACATAGTATTGCTCGAAACAACGCAAGTTCATCGGCACCTCCAGTCTGGCGAGGAGCATTTCTTGGAGATGGAGCACATCAACGATGGTGCGTCTGCAAGAGTGTTTCGTGTTAAACACAAAGCATCGGGTAAGGTTTTTGCGTGCAAACGTGCTCCTCGGGGCATCATACGGATCCAAGAAGGTCGTCTCCGGCTTTTTCTCCAAGAACTGGATATACTACGGCGTCTAAACCACCGACACATCATTCGGCTCGTTGCAAGCTACACTGATATGGGCACTTTCGCTCTTATCCTACATCCGGTGGCCGACGAATCGCTCAAATCAATGCTCAACCGCCCGCTCTCGCCGACAGAGCTTTCCATCTTGCGCCAGTCTTTTGGATGTTTGATATCGGCATTAGTTTATCTACACCAAGAGCGGCAGGTGCGGCACAAAGATATCAAACCCGACAACATATTGCTGGATCACGGCCGGATTTACCTTTGCGATTTCGGGATATCTCTCGATTGGTCTGATATTGGCGAGGCCACTACCCATGGGGAACCGTTCCAACGAACGATTGGGTATTGTGCGCCTGAGGTAATCAGTTGGGAATCACGCAACGATGCGTCAGACATCTGGTCAATGGGCCGGGTATTTTGCGACATGATCACCGTTATCAAAGGACGCTCACTTTCAGAGATGCTCGAGCACATTGGAGGAGGGTTGTACGGGATATATGAAAACCCCGAAGCTATGAGGACCTGGCTTCTCGAGCTGAGAGACAAAGATAGCTACTCTGTCGACAACTTACCCCTTGCATGGGCTCAGGATATGGTTCGTTCTACCACAGACTGCAGGAGTGCATACATCGTGCTTACTGTCGACAGATTGCCACAAGGCCAGTGAGTCGACCAACGGCGAGCACCATGGCAGGGAGAATACTTGCCGAGACACCCGATCTTTCTCTCTCCCATACCTACGTGGCGCCATGCTGCCGAGTTCACCTGAAAGATATTCCCAGCGCATCTGCCAGGAGAGCTATCATGCCGCACTCTGCCCTCTCACTGTCAAATATTGTCACTGTCATTAACCAAACGTATACAAGTGTAGAACAGTTTCCATCTGCTCACCGCGATGTTTCCGACTCACGACCAAACAGTCCCATCACATCACCGACTCAACAGATAGCCCCAACGCCGGATCCTGCCCGCCTGACCAATGATGAATTGACTTTTGTTCACAACTCACCTCAAAGAACGACAACTGGCAACAAGAAAGCCGACAACATCGTTGAAAAAGGGTCTGTAAACAAGTCACGCTGGAACGAATTATATCGTCCGGGCGATGTGGTGATCACAGTTTCCGGCGGCGACCATTCAGCTTCAGTCTGTATATCATGTTTGGTTGTCGATGCAGACTACTTAACGTTGACGTGCTGGTCTTGGGCTTTCGACGGCAAGTTTTATCGTCGAGAACAAGAGATAGCACTTCTTTGGCCGTCCAGCACCAACAAAGTCAAAATTTCCGAACTGGGGTGTTTCCCCCTCGAGTTGGACGAATCCGGGCTTGTAGGGTCGCTGACGCTACGCGGAAGCGTGTTTTGGTCCTGTCGAACGAAGCGTTGTA
This sequence comes from Ascochyta clinopodiicola, assembly GCA_027946445.1. Lineage (NCBI taxonomy): Eukaryota > Fungi > Ascomycota > Dothideomycetes > Pleosporales > Didymellaceae > Ascochyta > Ascochyta clinopodiicola. The sequence continues at coordinate 23,706 of JAPEUW010000071.1, forward strand.
TTAGCTACCACCCAGCATTAGACGGAGCTGAACTACACGATGTAAGCCGGCTCTGTTCATATGATCAGTTTCTATGCTAATTTTGGCAGATGCGATCTCGTTACATGGTCGATGTGGACACATACCACAGACTACACCCGTCGAATGTCGAATACTCGAAACACAGCTATCTCAGTATCGATTTGATGCAGAGTGATGAACCACCCCCCGGTATCTTTGCTCTTCTCCTACCAGCAAAGATAAAGGCTTTCAACTTTCACAACAAGATTTGGGGTTAGTTTGCCTCCGATAACGTCGGGGACTTCAGTTGATTTTGCGTATTAGATGACTTGAGTGTGCGTTACATTCAAGATCCGCTATGGAATACCGATCTCTTCAAAAGTCTTGTCCTTGCACCAGATAAGAAAAAAATGATCCAGGCACTGGTTACTACCCACACAAAAAGAAGACCAGGTATCAAGTCTGACTTGATGGAAGGAAAAGGCAATGGAGTTTCCATTTTGCTGTACGGGGGACCGGGGGCTGGTAAGACATTCACTGCAGAAAGTGTTGCAGAGCTTACCCAAAGACCACTGTACCGAGTGACGTACAGCGACCTAAGAACCAAGCCAGAGACGACAGAAAAAGGACTCAAGGCGGTACTATCTCTGGCAGCTGCTTGGGACTGCGTCGTTCTTCTTGATGAAGCTGACTTCTTGCTTGAGCGGGACTCAAGAATGGGTCTCGAACGCGATGCTCTAGTGTCGACGATCACCCACATGCTAGAGTACCATGATGGAATCATGATTCTTGCAACGAGTCGTCTCGACACCATCGACGAAGCAGTACGATCACGCATACAGCTAGTCATTCACTATCGAAAGGCCACAGATGACGAGAGAATGGAAATGTGGGACAACTTTCTCTACCTTCCTAGTGAAGGGGGAGACGACTCGAATGTTTGGGAGCTACGAGAACACCTGCAATCACGTCAGGCACCACAGCTGAACGGACGGCAGATGAGGAATGTAATGGCTACTGCACGACGACTAGCGCGAAATAGGGATGAAAGACTGAAACACGGACATGTTTGGCGGGCTATTGATGTCGCTTTGGATGCTGAGAGACAGTTTCAGTCTCTGCGTTCGCCACAGATTGATAACGAGCGCGGAAGCGGCGGGAATGCAGCACCGTAAGCAGACGCGCGGGAAGAGAAGAGTATGATGAAATGGAATTACCTCGTACCGAATCCGGAGATGGCGATCGGCGTAAACACCGTACCATTCCCGTGTTGTCTGCTGCTCTTTAAGGCCCCAACGACTCCTACCAATCGTACACCCAAACACACCCTCTCCACGTTACTCACATCCTGAGCTTGGCGAAGGCATTTACGCTCGAACACACGAAGCAGCTCTTTCTCATTTGTGCAATAAACTCAGGAAATGGTGTTCGCATTGGGCTACTACCTCCCGTCTGTCTTGACCCATCTACTCATACCTCCTGGGACAACTTGTTCGAATAAGCTCGCCTGAACGTAAATCATACCAGATCAAATAAAATAAAATCCCATCCTGAGCCTGTCTCGAAACACCCTCAATTGTCGCGTCACTACTGTGCACAATTCACAGGTGCAGGATTTCCCTCATCGGGTCCATGTACGCCAACCCCTGCGGTGAAGAACCCACACATTCTTTCAATTCTGGACTTCGTATTACACCCCCAGTTTAACGTCGTCTTGTACCGCAGATACGTTTGATTGAGATTGTCCATCGATATGAGCTGCGCTTTGCTGTTTTGTTGAATGGTCAACTTGGAGAGCGTGGTGGTGTGGGAATACGACGCATGGTCCCGGGGAGGGTGGCTGGGGTGGTGGGATGCGGGATGTGTGGGGATGGCGAGATATGGTAATTATGGAGCTGGAAGCGGGAGGGAGAGTGGAAATGCAGTGTGTGTATTGGTGCGGTGCTGGAGCTGGAGCGGTCTGTTTGTCACAGCTATGTCACAGCTATGCCACAGTGACCACTGGTACGTACGCGTGGGTCTACATATTGTATGTGCAAGCGCGTGTCATTCTGCTGAGCTAGATGTGCAGCGCTTTGCAGTTTTGTATAATATTAGCTGGTCCTCTGATGGGCTAGGTATTGATGCTCCCTCGATGGAGTTGTCAAGTGAAGCGGGTCTTGAAAGTGATATGACAAGGCTCCATAGATTACATTCTCAAAAGCCACACTTATTTCTGACGTCCTCCCATATCCGAGTTTCGTTGTAAGCGTGAGTCTACTCATTCGCAGCTTTGATAATATCTGCAGCCTATCCACATTAGCACACCCACACCATTACACGGCCATCGCAAGACTCACCTTTTCCCCAATCGCATACGCAGTAGCCATAGTATGCGCCCCGACAATCAACGGCACAACACTGCAATCCACGACCCTTAGCCCCCTCGTCCCATACACTCTCAACCGCGCATCCACAACCCCGCCCAACTCCCGCGGCAGCATCGCCGCAGTGCCCACTTGGTGCGCGTTACTCGCGTACAGCTTCCCCTGGCCGACAAGCCAGTCCGCTACGTCGCTGTCCAAGGGCAGCGTGGGGCCGGGGTCGAGTTCTACGGGCGCCAGGGGTGCGAGGGACGAGGAGGTGGCGAAGTGCTGGCGCAGATATTGTTGCATACGGATGTGCAGTTGGAGGTCGATGGGATTGCTGAGGAGGCGGTAGTCGACTACGGGGGGGCCAAGGGGGTCGGTGGCGTTTATGCGGATGGTACCACGTGAGAAGGGCTTCAGGAGGATTGCGGTGCCTCGGGGGGAGCCCTGGAATAGGTGTTCGAGGAGGGCGGAGGTGTTGGATTGGAGGGAGGCGAGAAGGATTGCCTTTTGGGCTGCGTAGCCGTCGATGAGGGCGCGGGGGGTGTTGGCTGGGAGGTATGCGGAGGGGTCTTGGGATGCGATTTGCTGGGCTAGAGAGGTTGTGTGGTTGCCGAGGAAGGAGGGGCCGGGGAGGAAGATGCCGCTGCATACGATGTATGCTGCGTATGGGCCAGTGTTGTTCGCTTTGTACTCGGCGATGGCTTCGTTTCTGAATGTGGCGTTTGTGTTGATCTGTGCGGGGTTTGGCCAGAGGTCTTTGGTGAAGTTGTATTGGCTCATGGAGAAGGAATGGTCTTGCAGGTTCCAGCCCACACCCGGTAAGTCCACAAGGACATTCACACCAGCCTCTTGCAAGACGTTACGCGGACCAATGCCCGACAATTGCAAGATCTGTGGTGTTCGGATGGCTGCCGCAGACAAGATGACCTCCCTTCCTGCTTTGACTAGGAAACTAGTGTTGTCACCATATCTTGGTTGTACGACCACGCTGACGGCTTGCTGAAGACCTTCAATCTGCTTAAAGTTCACCTTGATGACTCTGTGCTCTGTTAAGAGATGGTAGTTTGCTCGGGGCGGCACCTCAAGCCAGTGGCCAATGCCTGCAAAGCTGCGGTTGTAAGCTGTGTCAGGGTTCATCGCAGTCGGTACCCAGAAAAGGCCGTGGGCGTCTCCCTTGGCATGCTCCTTCTGCACAGTGACGCCTTCTTTCTCTGCCCATCCTTTCCACTGTACATTTTGTCCAGGGTACTGATAGGGTGGAAACGCTGCATGAATAGGTGTCAAGTTGCCCCACGCCTCCAGATCGTACGTCATCCCAAAATCCTTCATCTCTTGTGTAGGCTCGTGGAACGTTGAGCTTTTCTTGAAGTACGGAAAGATGCCGCCCCAATCCCATCCCTCGTTCCCGGGAAACTTAGACCAGTTGTCATAATCGTGTCTACTGCCTCGATTGTGGAGCTGTCCATTGACGGCACTGGCCCCGCCAACGACACGGCCATTGATCACCGGGAATGTTCGGTTGTTTACGTTTGGTTGGGGCACTGAGGTGATATTGTAGAGAAACTCTGGCGCAGGAACATTCCATGGCGGCATAAACGAGTCATCGAGAGCGAGTGAGCCAAACTCAATCATGAGAACAGTCTCTGCGAAGATGGAGAGTCTGATCAGCTGGGCGACTGCGTCTCAGAATCCGATGGCGCTTACTGGTACCGTCTTCAGTCAGTCGGTCGGCTACTGTTGTGCCTGCTGTACCTGCACCCACTTCATCTCGTTAGAGTGGGATGGATTGTCAATCGAGCGCACTCACCGACAATGTAGTCATATTGTTTGGCGAGGTCTGTGACACCGTGCTTCACAGTTGCGCTTCTCCACTGTGTTGGGAAACTATTGACTGTAGCCACAAACGCGAGAACCCAAAGCCAATGTGTGAGCATTTTTGCAAGTTCGTTTGTTATTTCGACTTCTGGACATCGTTCTGGATTTATGTACCTACACTTCCACTTAGCGATCAGGCGACTATAATACAGTCTTCTTGTTATATGGCGGGGTTTACATGGTTCCTGCAGCGACAGGGCACCTTATTGGTCTGTACATTTCTCCTCATTGTATAAACGAAAGGACCGGATCAATACTGTAGCGACACGGCATAAGTCTATTCTGGACAGTCTCGAGATGAGAAGTCAATGTGTAATTCAGTGTTATCATGGAGCCAAAAATAAAAAAAAAGACCAGAAACTGTATGTCGAGGCGCCTGTGTGTTGTACGCCTGCACACTTGCTGATGCTCAACGGCCCTATCTCGAGCAAGAACTAAGCTTTGAGCTGTGGTTCGTCGGTCGTCCATTCCGGTTCCGAGGATGCGAGTCTTCCTCATAGCAGGTGGTATTGAACCCACTCGAACAATCCGCCTGACGAGTCCAAATATTGTTGCAATGTACCATCTTGTAGCGATTTTCCTTGCAAAGAGAACGATCGCGAGCAGATAGACAACAATGGTGAGCGTGCTGCATTCTTATTCAGGCCAAACTAGTGTCTTGGCGATACAGATTACAGTTGTTTGGTCCTGGGCTGTGACGACCTCGTCAAGTCTCCATGTGAATAGAATGTGAAAAGACACTGAGCTCAAATCCACAGTAGACAGAAGACTTAAGGTTGCCTTGTGCAGATGGGGTATCTCGATATAGAAACTGGCGCGCTGTCCAACGAGGGAGAACACTGAGATGGCGTATCGAACAGACTCACTGTGTGCCCGTCGCACGTTGAGCTCAACTGGTAAGTTTCCTGCAAGGAGGAAGATTGCAATCAGCCAGAGACATGCTCATATGCCATCCATGTCTTCGTCTGCCTCGATGTTTTTTGCTGTGGAGCGCTTCTTGTTATTTCCGTTCGTCGCAGTGGCCGTACTGACCGTTCTTTTCCTCCTGCCAGCCTTTGCGCTCGTAGTCGAAGATGACGCACTTTCTACAGGATCGGTCGACAGATGCTCAGGCAAGAACTTTCCGCTGCCGGCAGCTTCTCGGGCAAGTGACGTAAGAAATTCCTCCACAGCCAGCTGGCCTGCGCTGGCATCCTGGGAGGCCCCACCTTCGTCCGAGAAAGAGGTATCGGCAAGCGTATCCGGCGCGGCGAGCTTCAGGCGCTCCGTACCTAGGTGGAAACTGTTACATGATATGCGAGATACCTGCACCTTGGGGTGTGACACGTCGAGTGCCAGGTGTTTGGCGAGGTAGCTGGACAAGGCTGTCGTAAAGGGTTTATCGCGTGCGTGCTTGCCTCGAGTAACGAAACCAGGAACATCAGCGGCGGCTATGGTGACATCGATGTGTTTGACAAGGGTCGTCGTGTCGGGGAAGGCGAGTTGCACGTTGAGCTGACGCACGACGTCTTGGATCGATTGTGTAGAGGTGCTCGCAGATAGGTGCTTGAAGTATGTCTCCATGCTCGCTGTGATGAACGTCGATGAGAGTTTCAGTGGCGCAACATGGGCGTCGAATGTTGTCCTTAGGTACTGCAAGAAGATCTCTCGTACTGGCCCTGGCATCTTGATCAACAGCAATGGCAGTGCCGAGAAGCCGTCTGGGGCGACGGAGTTACCGGAATCGCGTAGGAGAAGAGCATTGTATGATTGCTTCTCATACTCGAGGCTCACTTCGATACCCCGCACCTCCGAAGATAGTAACGGCTGTGATGGTTGCGAGGCCTCTGGGTCCTGCAATTGACGATGGTGGTCAATCCACGAATCCTCGTCACCAAGCAGGTCCCAGCTGCAGTCTTCTAGCGGACCCAGCTTGGCAGTGTCTTCGGCGCTGGCGAAGTCTACCTGAACGCCGCGTACACTGTCACCCTTGAGCTGCTCCTTCAGTCGCTTTGCGTGGGTGCGAAGGGTGCGTTCGGCGAGCAGGGGGGTTTCGCCATGATGGAGCGGCGACAGGCGGTAGAGGTTGTATGTGCGGTTGTAGAGAGGATAGGGGGGGATGTCGTTCATGGTGCTCTCTTGTTGGTAGGCATTGGACGACAGGCGCACTGACAGCGATCTCTGATGTTTGGAAGACGCGTTGACGCGTTCCTGCGTTCCTGCCACGATCAGCGGTGACGGAAGGTGCGGTGGGGCCCGCCTTACCGCACATGGCCTAGCTCCAACATGCCACATCTGCTGGCGGGGCAAAATCTTGTTGGTGCTCGAAAGTTCGGTTTGCTTCTACGACGCAAAAGCAAAAGCCCGCCCTGCACACTTGGACACTCCACTCCACCCATACAAAGCAATCTCGCTGTGGCTGCAGACTCGACCACTTTACACGAACCTCTGCTTTTCACCTTTGTTTGATACCCCTCTCCTTCCCCAGTAACCGATACCCCGCGAACTTGTGCAAACATGTCTGTTGTGGGCATTGATATGGGTACGCTCAACAGCGTCATTGCTGTTGCGCGTAACCGTGGTGTCGATGTGGTGAGTAGCCTCTGCGAGCTCTTCAGTGCCCATACTCTGTGCAAGACACAACATGCTGACACCATTATAGATCGCAAACGAAGTCTCCAACCGCGCGACACCGTAAGTACCCTCACCGCCCCACTACCGTCTTGCGCACAATGAATGTATGCCTTACTAACACGCAACGCAGGTCGCTGGTCGGTTTCGGACCCAAGAGCAGATACATCGGCGAGGCCGCAAAGAACCAGGAAATCTCCAACCTCAAGAACACCGTCTCGTCATTCGTCCGCCTCGCCGGCCGCTCACTCAACGACCCCGATGTCCAGGTCGAGCAGGACTTCGTCTCGGCGCCGCTTGTCGACATCAACGGCCAGGTCGGTGCTGAGGTCAACTACCTGGGCAAGAAGGAGCAGTTCACTGCCACCCAGATCACAGCCATGTACCTGACCCGCATGCGCGCAACCGCATCCACAGAGCTCAAGCTGCCCGTCAACGACGTCGTGCTGTCTTGCCCCGTCTGGTACACCGATGCCCAGCGCCGTGCCCTGCTCGACGCTGCTCAGATTGCCGGCCTCAACTGCCTGAGATTGATCAACGATAACACCGCTGTTGCTCTCGGCTACGGCATCACAAAGCTCGACCTCCCCACCGCAGAGGAGAAGCCCAAGCGCGTCTGCTTCGTCAACATCGGCCACAGCAACTACACAGCGACCATCGTCGAGTTCAAGAAGGGAGAGCTCGCCGTCAAGTCGAGCGCGTGGGACCGCCACTTCGGTGGTCGTTACATCGACAAGGCTCTCGTCGAGCACTTCGCCAAGGAGTTCGACGAGAAGTACAAGATCAACGTCATGGAGAACGGCAAGGCCCGTTTCCGTCTGGCCGCTGGTGTTGAGAAGCTGAAGAAGGTTCTCTCCGCAAACAACATGGCTCCCATCAACGTTGAGTCGATCATGAACGACGTCGACGTTCGTGGTATGCTCAAGCGCGAGGAGCTCGAGGAGCTTATCAAGCCCCTTCTGGAGCGCGCTACTGCTCCCATCGAGCAGGCGCTTGCCGAGGCCAAGCTCACGCCCGAGGACATTGACCACGTCGAGATGGTCGGTGGTTGCACACGTGTTCCTTCCCTCAAGGCCGCGATCCAGGATTACTTTGGTGGCAAGACTCTTTCCTTCACACTCAACCAGGATGAGGCTGTCGCACGTGGTTGCGCTTTCAGCTGCGCCATCCTCTCCCCCGTGTTCCGTGTCCGTGACTTCTCCATTCACGACATGGTCAACTACCCCATCGAGTTCACATGGGAGAAGTCTGAGGACATCCCCGACGAGGACACCAACCTCACAGTCTTCAACAAGGGCAACGTCATGCCCTCCACCAAGATCCTGACTTTCTACCGCAAGCACGCTTTCGACCTGGAGGCCAAATACGCTAAGCCCGAGCAGCTGCCCGGCAAGGCCAACCCATGGATTGGTCGCTTCTCCGTCAAGGGCGTCAAGGAGGACCCCAAGGGCGACTTCATGATCTGCAAGCTCAAGGCTCGCCTGAACATTCACGGTGTTCTGAACGTCGAGTCTGGGTACTACGTCGAGGAGGTCGAGGTCGAGGAGCCCATTCCCGAGCCTGAGGGCGAGAAGAAGGAGGGTGAAGTACGTGTCCCAGCTTCCCCCATTGATTTTAAAGGCAACGAGCGATCCAGCGAAGAGCCTGCAGCCAAACGGCGCAAGCCCAGCTCCGACTCTGTACTTGCGCGTCCTGCTTCTGCGACTGTTGAACATGAGCTAACAATTGATTCGCAGATGGACGTCGATAAGGAGAAGGAGCCCCCGAAGATGCGCAAGGTTAAGAAGCAGCAGAGGAAGGGCGATCTTCCCCTGTCGGCAGGCACAGCTTCGCTCGATGACTCCACCAAGAGCATTCAGGCCGAGCGTGAGAACGCTATGATCATGGAGGACAAGCTTGTTCAGGACACCGAGAACGAGAAGAACAACCTGGAGAGCATGATCTACGAGCTCAAGGACAAGATCATCGACCAGTACGCTGAGTTTGCCAGCGACGACGAGAAGTCGAGACTTACCGCCAAGCTCGAGCAGATCGAGGTAAGTTTGGGTCTTTTCTCGAGCAACTCAATGAGATTCTAACAACTGCGCAGGACTGGCTGTACGAAGATGGCGAGGACGCCTCCAAGGCGCAATACGTCTCTAAGAAGGAGGACATCCGCTCGATCGCCGGACCCATCGTCCAGCGCTATAACGACAAGCTCCAGGAGGAGGAGTCGAAAAAGCGTGAGAAGTGGGAGAAGGAGGCCGCCGCAAAGCAGGCTGAGATCGAGCGTCAGAAGCGCGAGGCAGAGTCCAAGAAGGACGGTCAGGCTCCTCAGACAGAAGAGAAGGACACCGAGATGGCAGATGCCGAGACAACCAAGCCTGACTCTGTCGAGGAGTCGTAGGGTTCTAGCCGAGACGAAAAGCATGGATGAGTCATGACCGGGATTGTGTAAAAGCATTTTGGGCGCGATATGGAACGGGCACCTGGGTTATGATCATGTTAATGCGATGCGATGTTTATGATAGACCGAGGTATAGATGAATGAGTACGAGATCCTACATACAAGGTGTTTGTACTTGCCCTTGTCAATTTGCTACCTCAACACATTAATCTCAGCACTGGATCAAGTCCGCGCAGGGGTGACGCGAAGCATTCGTTTATTAGCATCAAACGATCGTGGTGCTGGGTAGTGCTGCGCATCATGACATTGGTGGCTTGTACAGCAAGTCGGCGAGGAATTAACTTTGAATGCCTCCAGGACCACGACTTTTGGCGCACTTTTGCAAAACGACTTAGTATGAAGAACACATGCCATTGACTCTAGAAAAAACAGAAGCTACTACTAATACACTCTTCCCACAACAAACCCAAATACCCGCACCCTTCAAGCCTCGGGCAACTTAACCTTGGTCTTCCCAACGATTATCGCCGCAAGACTCTTAATACTGCCACTGGCCAACAGCTCCAAGACCTGCAGGTTACTCTCAAACATCCTGGTAATGAAGTTCCGCACCTCAATCGCCGTCAGCGAATCCAAGGGGTAACAGCTCAAACTCCTCTCGATGTCCAATTCCTCGGCTTCCATGGATACCACGTCTGCGATCTTTTCGACGAGCGCAGCACACACGATGACTTCGGCGTCGGGGCGCGAGGTCGCGCTGCGGAAACGCGTGCTCCATGGTATGACGGCCGTGGTGGAGTCTGAGGAGCAGGCGGCTTCCGCGGCGGTGAGGAGGTGGACGAACTTGGGGTCTGTGGACCAGAAGGGCCGCATGGTGGGCGTGATGCGCATACCCGTGATGGGGTGGCCGTTGCAGCTCTTGAGTTTCCCTTCGACGGCGGCTTGTAGCAGGCCCAGGACTTGGGCGAGACAAATTGTGTCGCTGCCGAGGTTGCGGGCGACTTCTGCTGCTTTTTCAGCATCTTCGGCGAGATACCCTGCGTCGGAGACGGCGGTCAGGTCGAGGGATGCTGAGTTGATTCCCTGGGAAAGGAGGTGCTGCGCGAAGCCGTTCAGGAACGTATTGGCTGCTGCGTAGGCGGCTTGACCGCGGTTGCCGACTGCGCCGGCGGCGGAGGAGATGACGACGAAGAAGTCAAGGGCGGTGCCGGTTGAGGCGAGCGCGTGGTGGAAGTTCCAAGCGCCCTGGACTTTGGAGGAGATGACGGATGTGTATTGTTCGTAGGTCATGGACTCGAAGAGAACGTCCTGGAGTCACGTTAGCTCTGGATCAGTCGGATTAAAGAGTAGGAGTTCACTTACGCGCAGGACCATGGCACCGTGGACGATACCTCGGACAGGTGGCAGGTCAGATAGACCTCTCAGGACCAAGTTGTCAACGTCTGCCTTATTCGCGACATCACAGCTGCGGACTACGATGTTGGCGCCAGCGGTTCTCAAGGCAGCAATCTGCTCAGCGACTTTCCCTTGCACGGCGCCGCTTCGAGAGAGAAGCACGATGTGTTTCGCGCCTTTCTCTACCATCCACTTGGCCATGCTGCGTCCGAGACCACCTGTTCCTCCGATGAGAACATAGGTAGCATCTTTCCGCAAGAGCATCACTTCCTTCTTGATACGCGGAGCCTGGAAGCGATTAGTAGAGTTCGAAGACACAGTGACGTTGATACTTACCACGACGCGATCACCATCTTGAGGAACGATGACAGCCTTGTCAGTACAATCCACAGCTGAGACATGCTGCAACGCCGCGACCATCTCTGAGGCGTTGAATGATTGGACGCGAAGAATAGGCTGGATCTGCCCAGATCGCGACATTCTCGCTACATCGGCAAGGACGCGGTGCAGGGCTTGCGGACGGTGCTGCGCAACTGCTGTAATGTCTGTCGAGAGGATGGTTGCATGTTTGCCCGCAGGCATGTTGAATGCGATGTTCTGCTCACTTCCGACACTGATGAAGCGACCGAATCTGGCGAGACAGGTCCACGTGGCTCGCAGTGTGCGTTGCTCGGTCAGAGTGTTGAAAACGACATCGATGCCGTTGCCTTGCGTCGTGTATTGGATCCGGTCGGCAAAGTACGTATCACCTGCATACCAGATCCTGTCTTGTACGATGGAGAACTGACGCATGATGAACATCTTCTCCTCTCCTGTCTTCACTGTGACCCAAACACTTGCTCCGATCGTTTGCGCAACTGTCAGAACAGCTTGACCGATGGGGCTTGCTGCGTCGTGGATGAGAATGCTCTCGCCCTCAGAGAGCTGCGCTTGGTTCGCCAAGGCATACACTGCTGTGCAGTATGCAATTGGCATTGTCGCCAGTAGTTCGAACGAAATGTGTCCTGGGGCCTTATACACGGCCTTGGAGTCTACGCGGACCATAGTAGATAAAGACCCTTCTGTTGTAATGGCAGCGACACGATCGCCGATGCGCAAATTGGGTACGCTCGAGCCTACTGCAGTGATAACACCACTGCATTCTAGTCCAACAGCGGAGGTATTAAGTTGAGCTCCTGCGTTCAGACCAATGGCTTTGATCTGAATGTCGACATGGTCCTCGGGGAGAGGCTGTTGCAGACGATTATCATCATCGAACACCAAAGTCTCGGCTGCGCCTGGCGCTGTGATGGATGCACGTAACGGTCTCTCAGTGTCGCAGAAGCTGGCGAGTTCTGTGGCTGCCGGGTGGACTTGTTCATGAATGTAGCCGTTCAACTCATCGTCGTTGATGATTCGCGGCGTTAACAATCTCCCGTCTTTAACGCGGAACTCTGTTTCCTTGGTCTCATTCTGCGCACCGAGCGTCATCTGGAGTACGCGAGTGATGTTTGAGACTGTTTCGAGCGAGTTCAGGTGTTCCCCTGCGTCCAGGTCGAGGGTAATGAACTTCGCAAGAGTACCTTCTGAGCGCAGAGTTCTGCTCAGACCGGAAACCATGTTGGCGTCTGGGTTCTTCGACCCGTGGTAGGCGCTACGAACTACCCACAGAACGCCTTCAGCACTGGTCAGCATTGTTTTCAGTGCTGCGAATTGTGGAGCGCTCAGAGTTGATAGTAGTGGAGTGTCCAGTTCTGTCAAAACAAGGCACAGCTTATTCTTTGCATTGTGAGCCATGGTGTCGATGGTTCCCTGCGTGATCTTGACCCCGGAGGTAGTGATCAGCCGTCTCGTAAGAGCTGATGCGATGGCGTACTGTAGCTCGGTATCCCCGTGAATAATGACAACCTCTGCATCAAACGTAGGCATACTGGTGTCGTCTTTCTGCAAGTCGGATATCATCTCCCAGTCTAGCTTGTAGCAAAGCTCATGCGGCTCGTCCGTTCCGGACCCAGCTTTGGATTCCACAATCGGTGACGTTGATAATTTCTCCATAGTGATAATGGCTTCGCCGGTAGAATCAACACCAAAAATCGAGAATGCGTTGGATTTGTTGTCGACCACTGGCCAAATCGGCTCGCAAACAGCTTGTAAGGAATCTCCGGGCGCTTGCAGAGTCTTGAGCGTGTGTGAAGAGATTGTCACCTTGCCGATAGAAGACGGTAAATGCACCGTGCTCAACGGGCCGGTAGCTGAAAGGACAGGCCAGTACATCGAGACGAGTTGCTCGATGAATGCAGGGTGCACAACGTACCCTGTCTCTTGGTGATGGGGCATTTCCAACTCCGTATTAGTCATGGTGATCTGAGCCACCGATCCTTGGGAGGAGGTGTGACATTGCTGTAGACCCTGGAATAACGGTCCATATGCGACACCGATTTCGGAGAGTTGCGAGTACATATGGCTCGTGGAAATGCCTTCGGTCGATGCCTGGGAAACGTTCACAATCTTGGAGTATAAGCTTTGCCGTTTGAACTTCTGGGAGCGTTGTCCATCAACGTCATTCTCCTTGGCGTGAACAAGAGTGATACTTCCTGTGCAATTCTCACTCCAGCCCTTGGTTTGACACCATGATCGGATGACGAAGAGTTGTGATGTTTCGCTTCCAGGCTGATCTTGACTTTTCTGTAATGTTATGGTCATCTCCAGTTGCTCTTCGGTCAGCATAACTGGGGTCTTGACGACGAGATTATCGATCTCGATAGTGTCCCAGTTTGTGTCCGCACATACCGCTTTCTGAGCCACGGCCTCTATAGCCATACTCAGGAAGCCTGATATAGGGAAAATGGTAACCCCTTGCATCTGGTACTGCCTGAGCCAGGGAAGATCATCCAATCGAACCACATTTCTCCAAGTCGGCTCGAAGTCATTGGAGTATGATGCAAGCACACCGATGAGATCGTGTCTCGGTACGTCGTGGAACTTGTGAATCTTGGTGATTCTGGACTCGTGGTAGAATTTTGAAGAGTGATTCCATGCATAGCGAGGCATATCAACGAGCACTTGCGGTGCTCTCTCCAGTGGGGTTGGAAAGTTTATTGAACCCATGTCAAGCGCGGCGCCTTTGACGAAAAGTGTACCGGCCATCGCAAGTGCGGTTTGAACAGCATCCTTCTTGCGGGACAACACGGAAGTATAGGGAATCTTTGATGCTGCTCCACCGACATGTTTGAGGATTTGCTTGACAGGACCCTGAAGAGCAGCGTGTGGGCCCAGTTCGCACAGGAAGTTGACACCTGTTTTCAGGTCGTGCACAGGCTCGCACATGCTTTGCAGAGCTTCGTCAAAACGGACAGCACAGGTTAAGTTCTGCACCCAGTAAGTTGCATCGAGCTCTGCGCCAGTAGCAAGTCGACCGAGGAGCGAAGAATGGAAGCGTATGTTGGAAGACATTGGAGGCTCAATCTCACGAAGAGCCTCTGTGTATTCCTTCGCAACCAAGTCCATGTGATGGGAGTGGTAGGCAGTGTCAACCTGGAGTTTCCTCACAAACATCCCTGGGTATTTGTTCTCAAGAAGCACTTGCAGCTCCATGGTCGCGCGCTCATCTCCAGAAATTGTAACACTAGAGGGACTGTTGATACAAGCGATCCGCGCTTGTCCAAGGGATGGAGAAATGTGATCGAGTAAAGGCATGATCTGTGCCGTGCTGGCTCCCACAGCCATCATGCAGCCTTGGAGGGCGGGGAACTTCTTTTTCAGAATCGGTACAAGGCGGCCTCGGTGGTAGGCAATCGTCATGGCATCCTTGAATGTGATGAGGCCGGCCGCATATGCTGCGCCAATCTCACCGGATGAGTGGCCTACCACGGCGGCAGGCCGAATCCCCCAGGACCGCAGAAGATCCACAAGTGCAAGTTGGACAGCCGTGCACGCGGGTTGGGATAGATACGCCGCGTTGACCTGGGTTGAACCCTCGTCTTTCCCAAGCTCTTCCAGAAGAGAGAAATCCGCGCCGATAGAGCTCAAGTGCTCATCGGCACTCTTGAGGGCCGCTGCGTACACCGGATACAGATCGTATAGCTCTCTGCCCATGGCCCACCATTGCGCGCCCTGGCCAGTAAAGATCCACCCTAAGCGAAGCGTTTCAGACTCCTGTTTGCATGGGACGATCCTCCCACTGGACAAGGCTTCGACGAGATCAGATCCAGACGATGCTGTCACAGCAATGCGCCATGGATGAAAAGTCTTCCTTTGACCAAGGGTGTAAGCCAGGTTGCTCAAAAGGTCATTCTGAAAGATCTCTGGTCGTTGTTCGAGGTAAATCCCAAGACTATGCATAGCTTTCTCCGTGCTCGCTTTATCGTTCGCTGATAGCACGAACAAGCGTTCACATGTATGTGTGTCGACCTCGTCTTTCATCTTTCTACGTTCGAGAGGACCTCTTGTCATCTACAAACAACGAAAACATCTGTTAGTAAAGGTTTCTGAAATCGGATGATCGTCCTCAAAACACTTACAACAACGTGCCCATTTGTGCCCCCGAAACCGAAACCATTGACACTTGCCCACTTCTTCCCGAAAGGCCAAGGTTGTTGGCGAGTAGGAACTTTCAAACCCCACTCCTCGAAGGGGATTTTTTCGTTGGGGTGCTTGAAATCGTAGTTGGGAAGAATGAAGCCACGTTCCAGCATGAGTGCAGTTTTGATCACGCCCGCAATGCCTTTTGTCCATTAGCCAACCATGTTTGACCGATGAGAGCGTGTACTCCTATGCTGTACGTGGAGATTCCCATACTCACCGGCGGCTGCTTCGAGATGACCAATGTTCGACTTTACAGATCCAATGTACAGCGGTTTCCGTTTGTTTCTGCCTTCTCCAAAGACTCTCTGGAGAGCTCCCACCTCGATAGGATCGCCGACACGCGTGCCAGTTCCGTGGGCCTCGACATAGCCTGTGTCGCAAGGGTCCATACCTCCGTTGCTGTAGACGGAACGTATGAGCGTCTCTGTATGTTTATTAGCCTGCATTCAGTGTTGATCATGCGCTCAGATACCTTGTGCTGAACCATTTGGCATGGTGATGCCAGGCGTCTTTCCATCTTGATTAATACCAGTGCCCGTGATGACAGCACGGATGGGATCGTTATCTTTGATCGCTTGGTCGAGTGGCTTGAGCAGGACCATACCGCACCCCTCACCGCGACCGTAACCTGTCCCTCGCTGATCGAAGGCGAACGAACGACCCTCCTCTCCGAAAAGTCGTGACATCGAATACGAGATCCAAAACTCTGGAAGCATGTTCAGATGGACACCGGCGGCTAAGGCCATGCTCGATTCGCCAGTACGCAAACTCTGACACGCATTGTGTAGAGCGACTAGACTCGATGAACATGCTGTGTCAACAGTGTAACTTGGGCCTCTGAGATCGAAAAAGTGCGAAATACGATTCGATTGCATAGCCATGGCACAGCCTGTACATTGTAAGAATAATTTCGACATTGTTCCGCGATTTGCATACCTGTTGCTTGGTGCATTGGAATAGTATCCGGATCTCGGAACAGGTCTGCTTCGTATCTTTATCTATATGTTAGTTTCAAGACTCTCGAAGCTACGTTGCGAACGTAAACCCACTCGGAAAAGGTGCCTCCTACAAAGACTCCTACGTCTTTGCCGACAACGTCATGCTTGGGGATGCCCGCACTTTCTAGTGCTTCGAATGTGCACTCGAGTAGCAAACGCTGCTGTGGGTCCAAACTGATCGCCTCCTGTTGGGTAAACCCAAAGAACGGGGCGTCGAACGCGGCCAAGTCGTGGGTTAGGAAGTTACCACCCCGAGCATTTGTGGTACCACTTTTTCCAGGATTTGAGTGGAAGAAGCGTTTATCAGAGAATCGCGAAGATGGGATTTCGGAAAAGCCAGTACGAGAGCGTGCCAGCAGTTCCCAGAACTCATCTGGCGTACTGACACTCCCCGGGAGACGGCATGACATTCCAATGATGGCAACGGGTTGATGCTTCAATTCGATGTGAGCAGAGGTGTACCCATCTTTATAGCCATGTGTGTATGCGTCTTCATACTTCAAGCCTGGAAGCGAAGATGCCAGGTCCAAGTCATCATTGGTGACCACTTGGGCGTTCGAAAGATTGTCGGTGTTAACCGTGGCAGTAACAGTCGCGCCATTGCTGAAGGCTTCTGCACCGGAAGCCGAGGATGTAGGCGTAGCCTCGCCACCAGACGAGCTCCCGTCTATTGGATGATACTCGCGCCCGCCCATTATGTGGTCTTGCTCTGAAGTAGGTGTCAGAACATAGGGAGCCATGCTCAGCGAAGAGTAAGCTTTTGATTGCGCAGGTGTCGAAAGGTCTTGAGTGAACAGGATAAAACAACAGAGGTGCCAGACGTGAGATGGGCCTGGTAAATAGGATGCTATGCTTAATTGATCGGGTCAGACAACTATAGATTAACAGTAACGTGCCCTTTGTCACGGGATGGTCCTTATCTTGACAAAATTGCGCCATAGTTTCCTGCGAATTGCGAAGTAAGCCCCAAACGTGTTTGCCCGAGGGGCTTCAAGAATTTGGTCTTCACCATTCCTCAGTTTATTGGGCTCGCTGCCTCAGCAGTGTATCCCTGCGCCAGGATAATTATCGCAGTTTTGTTAGTGCTCTTTGCGACAGGTAGTGATGCAGACTGCACTGCTGATTGGATGCTGAGGACTGAGCAAACATACATCGGCTCTAGGCTCTGGTGTATATTCTATGAGTAGGCTTCAATAGTTGTTAAGGAACGGAGTGCTTAGGTCTCCATTACAAATGAAAGCGGTCACTGGCTCGGAAGTTCTCGAGACATGCGGTCCAATCCAGTGTGATCTTGCAGAACGAGTGTATGCGAATACACACATCGGCATGTTGGATCAATTAGACAGGTAATTGAGAGGTTGTTGCGCAAAAAAGTTTCCTAATATGTAACGTTGGGATGCAACAAGCCTCGCATACGCATCGCTAGGAGAGTGGAAGTAGGGATGAAGAGAAAATCGCATGGCCATGAAGTTAGGTGGTCGGAAGTGTGTATGCCGCTAGGCGCTGGAAAAGGTAAGCGTCGCTCTTTCCGCCCCCACACCGCCCCCACAGCCGCGGAAAGACTAGGACAAGTGGCAACCACAACAACACCTCCTAACCACGAGCACCACTCGAAGCGATGAGACTTCTCAATAGCTCATCTCTGATGCCCCACTGCAGAGATAGCTATCCCTTTGGCCCTTCGGGTAGTATCCATTGTTCACTGATTATCTAGAGCTCCGCTTTTTGATGTATGTGAGTCCCATCATGCACATTCCTCGGCTGTCCGCCGCCGCAACTCAATCTCGAATGTCAGGACCGAAAGAGAAAGTTCCACCACCACATTCCGGATGTGAAGGACCGCCGACCCTACGCCCCTATGCTGGCGGTACCTCGTCGAGGTCGTGGGGCTCATAGACCAATCACGTCCATGTCTCTACAGGTGCTAGTCGCCAAAGCATGCAAGACCGAGCACCTCTCACTAAGTTTGGGCGTGAATTTTGATAAGACTTCTTGCACTCAGCCCGCTCTGAAGCCGGGTAGAACTCCTCGTCGTCCACTCCTCCAAGATGAAATTCCTGTGTCTGCCAGGCGCCTATGGAAGTATAGAGGTAGATATACACCATCTCATAGCCACGAAGCCACTAAACTGTGCACAGAAATTTAAGGTCCAACTCGCGCCATTGGTCAAGGAACTGGAGAGTGATGGTTCTGCCGCCTTTCACTTCATTGAAGGCCCATACGAGGTGGCACCGCCCGTAGGCTACGAAGACTATTTTGGAGGGCCTCCATATCACCGATTTATTGTTCCTTCCGATGCAGACGAAGACGCTACCGATGTCATTGAGCGTATTCGCGATTTTCCGCAGCTGGAGACACCGGAAATGACCATGCGTGAGCTCATGACGTACGGAGTGGCCAAGACAGACGACAGTGCCAGGCGTACTTTGGACTTTCTGTACGAGATAATGGAAAAGGAGGGCCCTTTTGATGGCATCATGGGCTACTCCGAGGGCGCGACCATCGCTGGTACCATTCTGCTCCACGAACAGATGCGGGAAGAGCTTGAAGGCAGAACACCCATGTTCAAATGTGCCCTGTTCTTTGGAGGCTGGCCACCCATGACACCCACATTGGACGGACTTGTGCTTGCAGACGATAGTGATCTGATAATCGACGTCCCGACAACTCATATTAGTATGTCAAAAACCTTTTCCTCCGTTGCCGCAGCTTGCACATTCTGACCATCGCAGTCGGTTCTTTGGACCCGTACCTTCACGGTAACATAGCACTTTACAACGTGTGCGATCCGGATACAGCTTTCATCTTCGATCATGCAAAAGGACACACATTGCCTCGAGACAAGCATATGGTCAAGGAGCTAGGAGATACGGTACGCCGTATGATCGAAGAGGTGAGGGGTACTGCTTCTCCTTCCTGAAAAAGTACCCTCTTGGCCGCTCGCACTTTCATTCTCTCTGTAGCCACAATGTATGTTTCCTCTGCGATCCTGTGCCTTAATCCAAAATCCGAATCGATGCATGTTCACATGCCAATCTACAAGGCGCATCTCGAATCTGACAGTTTTCTTATCGATTGTTCGAGGTGGAATGCGAGTGCACGGCCCAAGTTACTTACATAACTCAAATGCGTACGAGGCTAAACGGCTTCAGGATGTTTCCAATCGCGGGATCTTCCTTGATCGCCTACGCATTGCTCGAAAGGCCATTGGCCCCGGATTCCGCTACCTGCAATCCGGCATGGCTCAACACAGCGGTGTGCAGACACTCTTCTGCAAGGAACATCTTTGACCCAGTCTCGCGGTATAAAGGGTTGTGGTGAAATCAGAAAGACCCGCCTTGACAGTGATGCATGCCAAGTCCGCCACGAACGGTCCCTTGGGCGAACCTCAACTCATTCTTTCACGGCAGATCCTGCTATCCGACTTTGGCATCTCTAGGGCATCGTGAGAGCCGACAAACAAACAATTTCCATGCTTAGACTCTCACAGGTAATGAGCCAACAACACGCCCAGACTACCTGAGGAGGGCTTCCGTATATCGGGACTTGGGAAAGATGAAGCGGCTTTCCAAGAAAGATATACACTGGCCAGTATGGCTGACAAAATCTTCTTTGCTTGCCCAAGCAACGAAGACGAGCGCTGGAACCCTTGTTGTATGATCCATCCTTGTTCCCATGATTCCCATAGAAAGCTGACTATGAGCAAGAGGATCGTGTCTTATTCTTCGAGGAGAGATCGTATATTTCTCTCCACGTCTGTTATCGCCTCAATATGTACGGGCGCTACGTTGCCACTGATGAACATAATATTCGGTAAGTTGATATTCCACTGCATGTAATGGTCACTAAAGACAATCTAGCAAAGCTTGTCAAGAGCTTCAGTACCATGTCGATCTCACCCGAAAAAGATATGGCAGCGACATTCATGTCCATCATCAACAAATACGTGTGCGTGGACCTGTGCAGACAATGTACCATGGCAAGCTGACCTGTGCTGTAGCTTGTACATCGTTTACCTATTTATCGGCCGAATTTGCTTAACTTACGTCGCCGTGGTAAGAAAGTCATCTTTTCGTAGATCACGCAGCTGAGATGACACAGATCGGTTTTCGAATCACAAGCCTACACATATCGGCCAACATCCGTCTGCACTATCTGCAAGAACTCTTTCGATTGCCTATATCTACCCTGGATGCCCTTCCGCCCGGGCAAACGACAGCCATAATAACGGTTACTGCCAACATGTTACAGCTTGGAATATCAGAACGCCTTTCGTCTTTGATCCAAGCTATATCTGTGATTCTGATCGCATTGGTTATTGGATGTTGTTTCAGCTGGAAGCTTACTCTTGTCACTTCTAGTGGCCTGATCGTAGTGGCGGCATGGTACTCAATACTCACACCATTTGTGGCAAAACGATACGCCAGCGTTCAGAAGGCAGAGCGAGAAGCAGCAGGATTTGCGGCCGATGCACTGTCAAGTATCAAAATGATCGCAGCCTGTGGTGCAGAAGACAAAGTATCGCATAGCTACGGGAACCTTGTTGACCAAATGAGAGTGCTCAGCCAAAAGTTATCACCTCTCTTGGCTTTGCAGTATGCTCCAGGTAAGCAGGCAGCCGTCTCAATCATACATATGAGTCTGACTAAGTGTAAATAGTGTTCTTTACAATATATGCGTAAGTTGAAGTTCAGTATCTTGAGAATTTGCTAAGCAATTTAGGACATTCGCACTTTGCTTTTGGTTTGCAGTAGAGCTCTACTTGAAGCTTCAATTCGCCAATGTCGAGACGCTGGTAGTGTAAGTATATCAACGCCAACACAGGCCACAAGCTAATTGCCTCAAGTGTTTTGATGTCTGTCATGACGATGTTAGGACATATATCCTCTGTTTCTGTTCCATTGACAGCAGCGTCAAACGCGATCACGGCTGCATCAGTCTTCTTCGCGATCATTGATGCGCCGAAGCCCGTTACGTCCGGCGTCAAAGGAGAAATTGTCGATATGAACGCCGACATCGTAATGGAGAATATCAACTTTGCATACCCGACACGGCACGACGTCAAGATACTCGATGGTTTGAGCTTGCGCATACTTGCAGGGAAGAAAACGGCTATCGTGGGACCCAGCGGATCCGGTAAGAGTACTACTGTGGCGCTCATCCAAAGGTGGTATGAGCTGGGCGAAGCTGACCCTATCGCGAGCTACTTGCGCAACGGCGTCATCAAGATTGGTCAGTCAGAACTCAGGAGTATTGACCTCCTTTGGTGGCGCTCGCAGATTGGTATAGTGCAGCAGGACGTCTTTCTTTTCGACGACACTGTCTTCAATAACGTCGCCTTCGGACTCACTGGAACCAAGTGGGAATCTGCAAGTAAGAAGACCAAAGAGCGACTGGTGACTCAAGCCTGCAAGGAAGCCTACGCGCACGACTTCATCTGCTTGCTGCCTGAAGTATGTTAAGACATTGGAATGGGGGCATGTAATGAAGGCTAACTTGAACAGGGTTATCATACGCCCGTGGGCGATAGAGGACTGCAGTTTAGTGGAGGACAGCGTCAAAGGATTGCCATTGCCAGAGCTATTGTCCGCCAGCCCAAAGTTCTGATATTTGACGAAGCGACCAGCGCACTTGACGTCACAAGCGAAAAGATAGTACAAGCAGCTCTTGATCGAGTTGCAAAGGACCGTACTACTGTTGTGATTGCTCATCGATTGTCGACCATTTTCGATGCAGATAGCATCATCGTTATGAGCAAAGGAAAGGTCGTGCAAAACGGGACCCATGAAGAGCTCGTCAAGATCAAAGATGGCGCATATCGAAATCTCGTGAATTCGCAGCAGCTCGCGATGCATCCAACAAACACAATGAGTATAGCCAAGGAAGAGCCCTGGATGCAGCAGGCTTGGAAGCGTCAGAGTGTAATAGCTGAGAAGGAGAGTTACGAGACTCTTGTCGAATCTGAAGCTACTGCAGCTGAGTCAGTGGCGTCTTCCGAGCCAATCCCTCCGCCGGAAGAGAGTGTGATGCGAAGTTTTGGTTCGCTCATAGTGGAGCAAAGGCGCAATTGGCCGGGATACGCAATCATGGTTGTTGCTGCAATGGGCGCGGCAGGTGAGTGATATGTCAAACACACTAGGGCTCGGAGAACTTACTAACGCCAAACGACAAATTTAGCAAGCAACCCGCTGCAAGCTTTCCTTTTCGGACGATTGATATCGTCGTTTTCGCATTGGACAGAAGCGCTTCGAGTCTCTACCAGCTTCTCATGTCTTATGCTGCTTGTCGTCGCAATTGGTGTTGGGCTTAGTTATTTCACGCTTGGCTGGGTATCGAATGAGGTTTCTGCTGTGAGTATTCTCTCTTCCATACGATTCCAGACCTTTGACTGCTTCCAGTACACTCTTACGGTGTATCGCAAAGAATACTTCCAAAACATGATTACCAAGCGTTTATCGTACTTCGACGACAGCGAAAATGCCATCGGCCTTCTCAATGCACGACTAGCTACAGACCCAGCACAGCTGCAGCAACTTCTAGGAATGAACATGGCTATGGTTCTCATATCCATCTTCGGCCTTGTAGGATGTGTCATCATCGCTGAAATCTTCCACTGGAAATTTGCCCTTGTGGTCATTGCATCCTCACTACCAATCATTTTGGCGGGTGGGTGGTACCGCGTTAGGCACGAAGTCAAATTCGAGGCCAGAAATAGTGTCGTCTTCGCTGAGAGCGCACGATTCGCTACAGAAGCCATCGGCGCAATCCGTACGGTCGCAAGTCTTACCTTTGAACGAACTGTTTGCGACAAATATGACAAGTTATTGAAGAGCCACGTGAACAAGTCATGGCTTGAGGCTAGAACGTCTTGTCTTATTTTTGCCGCAAGCGACAGTCTCGTACTGCCATGTATGGCACTTGCACTGTGGTAAGTTTACATTGCTTCCATATATGTCGAAGCTGTGCTGATAAATACTACACAGGTATGGTGGCACGCTCCTAGCAAAGGCTGAACTCCAACCCTCCAACTTCCTTGTGGTATATCTTGCCATCATACAGGGAAGCTTAGCAGCTGGCCAGTGGCTCAGTTTTGGACCTAGTAAGTGATCAAACACCAGACTTGTTCGCACAACTGACACCATCAGACTTTGCTCACGTCTCAGCGGCTGCAAACCGAATAAGATCGATGCGTCGTTCTGAAGCCGATAAAGAGGTCAAAAATTTGACGCAGCTCAAAGGTTTCTCCCGCTGGAAACTACCTTCACAGCTTCTATGGCATGGCGCTGACATTGATTTTCACAATGTCTGGTTTACGTACCCAACACGTAACGTCGCCGTCTTGCAGGGTCTCAACTTACACATCAGACATGGCCAATACGCAGCTATTGTAGGAAGTAGCGGCTCTGGAAAAACTACCGTCATATCTTTACTGGAACGCTTTTACGAGCCTGACAGCGGCGTAATCACCTATAATGGAGACGCGATCGCATCCATGACTTTGAAAGAGCTCAGAGGTCGTATGAGCTTGGTTGCTCAGGAACCGTACTTGATCCATGGAACGATAAAAGACAACGTTCTGCTTGGTATAAAGGAAGATGATGTTGACGAAGCTGCACTCTATCAGGCTTGTCGTGATGCAGGCATTCATGATTTCATCTCTTCACTCCCGAATGGCTACGAAACAGACGTAGGGACAGGTGGTATCCTACTGTCAGGAGGGCAAAAGCAACGGATATCAATTGCGCGTGCCCTCATACGCGATCCAGATGTTCTACTTCTCGACGAAGCAACCAGCAGTCTTGACTCTGAGACTGAAAAGGAGGTCCAAGCCGTTTTGGAGGAAGCTGGAAAAGGGAGAACCACAATCGTGGTGGCTCACCGTTTGGCTACGATACAAAAAGCCGATGTGATCTTTGTCATGCATCAAGGTCGAGTTGTGGAGAAAGGCAATCACCAGAGCCTCCTCAAGCGTAAAGGGACGTACTGGCAAATGTGTCAAGCTCAGACACTTAGCGAGTAAGTCTAAGGAGAAGGATGGGATCGAAGCACTCACCGCTTGTTACGCGAGCACAAATTTGTACACGTCCAATGATTTAGATCTGTCCGCCGTAGCATTATCCAGGGATACGACTTACGCGACCCCCTCTCCGCCGAATCACCATGTGTTCTTTTGATAGAACGTCTCTTGAAGATTTGATGCTACAGAACGCGCGTGCTGTCTGTGCTGTGTTTGTCCCTTGCGCCGAACATATCCTCTCATTCTCGTAGAAGAATGCGCCGGCCCTTGCACGGCAGATTGCGCGGACTACCTAGATCAATGCTCTTTCATGCAGACGGATGTATTCTTTAAATTGGATGAGGACGAAGGTTCTTCAAAAGGCGTTCCTTTGTGGTCGCCATTCCGTTCAACAACTGCTCTGTCGATCCTTGCGAATGCTCAAAGATGCGGTCCCTTCTTTTCACAGCTCTAGCACTCTCGCAGCTTCCATTGAGTTTTGGCGCCGTACCCAATTGTCCTATATCTGGGGCTGAGTTTCCGCCACCACGGAGGTTAACCCAGCACCCAAAATGGCAACAAGCTCTGGCAAATCTTAGCACCGCATTCGATTACCTGGACGCCAATATCACTGGAAACAATCTGTCTTATTCCGTGCAGGTATTTTCGACGAATCCTGGAAACGCAATCCTTGCAGAGCGACATCGTACTGCAGGCAACCTGTTGCCAGATACCGAAGGTGTCAAAGTGGTCAACGCGAACACTGTCTATCGCCTGGGTAGTATTTCCAAAATATTCACTGTTCTCGCGTTTCTAGCCGAAGTTGGGGATATCCATTGGAACCAGCCCATCACAAATTACATTCCCGAGTTGGCTCAGTACGCTCGCTTAGTCTCATCACAGCCTTTTGATGATGATGTGCGGAGAACAGATTGGGAAGACATAACCATTGGAGCCTTGGCCGCCCAGGTATCAGGAATCGGACGAGATTGTGAGTGCTTCCAGGGATAAGCAATAGTGCGATGTGAAACTGATTAGTAGCCAGATGGAGTGCTAGGCGAGATAACACAAACGGGGAACATTACGATGCAATGGCAATCAAGCTTTCCCACGTTGCGAGGTCCTTCGGTGCCACCATGTGGAGCATGGCCACTGTGTACGAGAGCAGGTCAGTCTCTTATGTGAGTTGGCTTCGCGCATGTACTAACAAGAAACAGAATTCTTTGCGGGCATCGAGCTCATGTTTCCCTCGTATCTACCTTGGCAAACCGCTAGTTATTCCAACATTGGATACCAGCTCTTGTCGTATGCGTTGGAGAATATGACAGGCAAGAACTTTGTTGATATTCTGGACGAGCGTGTCATCAAACCGTTGGAGCTGAAGAACACGTACTTTGAGAATGCACCGCCTTCAGTCGGTATAATACCAACCACGACGACGGACGACTATTGGTGGGTCAATCTAGGAGGTGCCAGTCCGTAAGTGTGAATCAAAGTTTCCGGGTGAAAGATGCTGACCTGGATGCAGGGGTGGAAACATGTACTCTTCGGCACAGGATATATCCATTCTTGGACATGCAATTCTGTCGTCCAGGTTGATAAAACCTTCTCTCACTCGTCGTTGGCTGAATCCAGTCACATTCTCGTCTGACTTTGCGGCTGCAATTGGCGCACCGTGGGGCGTCCGCCGTATTCAGCTGGATCCATTTCTGCAGCCATATCGTTCCTTGAACGTATTCACCAAAGCTGGCACATTTCGAACCTACACAGCATTTCTCACTTTACTGAAAGAATTTAATCTTGGCTTCACGATCATGATGGCTGGAAGATCCCCGATCAACAACTTCATGATCGCGGATATGCTAGGCGCATCCTTGATTCCCGCGTACGATGCTGCAGCGCGCGATGAGGCAGATCAAGTTTACAGTGGCGTTTATGTAGGAAATGGCACAAGCGCGATGCCTAACTCTTCCATGATCATCACCACCAACCCAAAGAAGCCTGGCTTAGGAATAGTCTCATGGATTTCGAACGGAACAGACATGGTCGAAACTGCCATTCAGTTGCAGACCGGGTCGAATCTAAAAGCCATGAGAGCGGAAGCTCGTCTGTACTACACCCAATTGGAGACCAAGGCGAAGAATGGTCAAATGAGGCAGTCGTGGAAAGCGGTCTTCGAAGATACAGGGGTTCCGTCGGCACCAGGCCCGCTCCTGTTTTCCACTGGCTGCGGAGCCTGGGTAGGTCTCACCGGTGTTACCTATGGGTCGTTACCATTGGACGAGTTTGTTTTCGATTTTGACTCAAACGGTCAAGTTGTCAGTGTAACAAATCTTGCGGTGCGATCAACGCTTTACAAGTTGGACATTAGTCAACTACCTGCGTTGTGTGAGGATGTCTGTCCTTTTGTTGTACAAAATTAGTCTCTTAATGTATATTCTTTGGCACAATTGCCATCTTACTCAAGTCCGGTGGCTCCAAACACTGCTTGATACCATTGTGAATGAATGAGTTGATTGTGACCTTCTTACTGAGTGCATGAGTGATATCATGGCATGGGCAGAGGCTGTTGAGATGGAGGCGGTGGAGGTATTCAGTGTGACCCTCGACGTCATCGCTACAAAGTACGCTACAGACCACGCTACTGCAGGTACGTCCCGAGCCTTACGCGTCCGGACGTCGCCCCGCATCATAGATATCGGAGAAATAACACGAAATTCCAAATCGAGACCTCGTATATCCGGCATGGTCACTGTGACATCATGGAGAGGACAGACACTATGTGCATATTGCTTTCACTTGAAAACCGCCAGTCTCTTGACCTCGCTGGTAGCTCGACTTTACTGCACCTTTGAGACGCCTGCAATATGAAGTCAATACTGGCATCAGCTTTTGGCCTGCTTGCAGTTACGGCCGCGCAAGTTACTTACCAGAACTCGTCCCAAACAATTTTGCGCACGGATTCCGGCTCCTATGGTCCAGAGATTGAGGAAGTCCACTACTACTACGAACAATGGCCTATCGGTATCGCCGTGTCATCAACAGGCCGCATCTTTGCATCTTATACTCGTGGCAACTACACGTTTACGCTCGGTGAAACAGTCAACAAGACTGCTGAGCGCCCTTACCCATCTGCAAGTCTGAACCTCCCAGTCAGCAAGCTCAACACAACCTGGAATGGCATCATGTTTGGCAGCGGAAATAGCACGGGCTTAATCTCAGTGCAAGCTCTTTACATCACGCCAGCAAGCTCTCAACGCCCGGAGACTCTGTGGGTGGTTGACACCGGCCGACCTACCATCATGGACTTGAGTGGTGCACCGACAATGCCATATGCGCAACCAGGCGGACCAAAAATCATCGGCATCAACTTGACGAACGACACAGTTTACGCGACCTACACGTTTCCTTCATCGGTACATTATCCGGACTCATACATGAACGATATTCGCTTCGATCTGCGTGCAAATGCTACACAGTCTGGACAAGGTGTGGCATACATTGTCGATAGCAGCGACGAAGGACGGCCGGGGTTCATCATGCTCGATCTTGGAACTGGTGAAAGCTGGCGCAGACTCACCCAACATCCAAGTGTCCTCCGTGTCGATCGCGATGTACCTAGCTACCAAGGACGCCCTTTCTACCAGAAGACGATCGGGATTCCCATCCAAACTTTGCGCGAGGGTCTGGATGGTTTGCAACTTTCGCCTGACGGCTCCCGCCTTTACTACTCCGCCCTGACTACGAACTACCTTTACAGCATACCCACTGTCAATCTCCTCGCTCCACCAACCGATTCTTTGGTTGAGATTGCAGCTGCAAATAACGTGACCAACCACGGCCAGCGCGGTGGCAACGCCAATGGTTTCGAAGGCGATTCAAATGGGCTGATCTACCAACTTATGCCAGAGCACAACGCTATCTACTACTACGATCCTGCGGATCTGCAGACGCATCCGTTTGTGAGGGACCCTAGGATTATCTGGCCGGATGGTGCAAGTATCGCCGCAGACGGTTATATTTACATGAACATCAACCAGTTGCCGTACCAACCGATGTGGAACAATGGAACCGATCTGAGGACGTGGCCAGGTGCGGTGTTGAGGTGCAAGTTGCCGGGCAGTGGGACGAAGATCTCAACGCTGGGATAGATATGTGGGTTTCTGTACTTCTGAGCGAACCATCGCAGAAACATCTTCTTTGACGGCTGCATCGTGGGTTAAACTTAGGATTCGTGAAGTAATTTCTCCCTCTTCCGAGTGTTGGCAGATGTTTGCCACCCGCTCCTACATTGATTGAGTTGTCCAAACTCTTTCGATTTTTTTTTTGCCAGCAGCTATAGTATAGTGTGTGGTGTATTCATGGGTTGTTCATGTGCGCTATTCGAGTCTTGCTGCGATGCATCGACTCGCCAAGCCACTGTCTTCCTAGTGACAAGATGTTCGTCGCTGTTGGTGCGTCGTACGCTCGATCGTCTATTTCCAACCACGTCGGCCAATTCAACGTCATCATCAGATTGACCCTCACCCGGCGAGTCTCGACTTTGCCTTGAATCTCTAACAATCTCTTTGAACGTCTCGTCTGTTCGTGTTCCCTTGGTGTAGCGTCTTGATCGGGTCGCACCGTGCGTCCCACTGGCGGGAGGATAGGTGTAGCCACGATTGCTTGACTCACTGGGTAATTTGAGTGCTGGGATGCAGAAACCGAATAGGAACTTGATGGTGGGACCACAGGTCCCGATGATTGCTAGACCGGACTCGATGTTCGACAAAGTGTAGCCGACTGCGTAAGTCGAGTCTGGCACCACTTCGCCTACGACGAAGACTTTTACCAATACACTAGTACGTACTGCTCCAACGATTGTTACCGCGACACCGAAAGATAGAAAGGCGATGACCATAAGCTTGCGACCAAAGGGCATTTTGAGGTCGTGTAGGACCCAGGTTGGCATGAGCAGGATAAGGACATCGGTGACGAGCACAATGGACGAAGTGCTGACGGTGTAGGCACCAGGATCGACACATTTCCCTGCTGTATTGCTGTCCCAGTATCTCTTGATTGGATTGCATTGCAGTATGCAGGCGAGCGGGGCAGCAATCGCGAAGCAGCCGTTCAAGATAAGTGTTGCCCACAAACAGCGATTGATCCATCTGCTCGACGATCGTAATTTGATCAAGGTCCAGATGAAAGAAACTTTGACAAGAGCGAGAATAGGATTGTAAATGACGGAGTTTGCATAGTTACACTTGGAAGAGCAGTCAGTCGTTGGAGGTAAGTGGCAAGAGCTGAGGTGTCACATACCTTCATACTGGCCACCGGATCGACTGCGCCTTCCGGTATGTCATAGATATGATAACCATAGTACGATGTTAGGATGTCTAAAAAGCTTCAATGTCAGCTTTGAATGTATTATAGCTTTTGGACAGAGCGTTCATGGCTTACATCCGGACGTCGTGAATGACAGAACAAGGTTTAGAAGCTTTGAAAAGAAACTATCGGTCAAAAAAGAACCCGAGAATCTTATAGGTACAGGAACTTACTGTCGCAATAGCTGGGAGCGTGTCTTCTGTAAAGCAGTCCGTCAAAACCATCAACACATTTAGCAAGAATATTTGGACTTACCGATACCGTATAAATTTCCTCTTGTTCGCATCCAAATACGAATGGTGACAACCAATACGCAAGCCATGCTAGGAAATATGGCCAAGAAGAGGCATACCGGCTGTAAGCCTTTGTTGACCATTGCTACGGACCAGAGCGGCGGGGAAGAATAAGTCAAGGAGGCAGCGATGCATCCAACTCCGACGGCGCAAACTTAGGCTGTCAAGTATACAGTATCATCACAAGAACCTCAAGGTGGTAGCTAACAAGGCTTTCGGATCCCCTGGATACTAATTTTAAACCACCTTGCCTTCCTCTTGCATTTCGTAAAAGGATTGACCGACATTGCTACGGGAGGAGTACAAAGCACTGGAAGCTGCGTCAAATTGGTTGTGCGGCACAGCACTTGTAAAGAATCCTCCTATTTGGCTGTTCGGTTCGATAGGTCCGAGGATGCACCTCCATTGGCGTGTTCTATTGCAGGTGTGCTCGATCAGACCAAGATCAAGTCTTGCCTCCAGTGAGCCACGTAGCGGCGATTGACAATCACGGACGAAAGCCCCATCACGAGTTAGGCCATGTTCAAGTAACACAACTATTTTTTGGACAGAAACACGCCGCTCCACTCTTTATAGCTCCTTCGTGCTGTGCCGCGTTGCGAGGGTATTATGGTGCGCTACGAGTGGGTCGGCAACGGGTGGACGGTTCGGCAGACTTGCCGGAAAGACGGAAGCTAGCACGGCGTCTAATTGAATGTCAGAGGAAGAGGGAAATTGTTAGAAGTGTTGCTGTGCCGCATGCTTGCATCGAAATGTCCGTACTGCATCCTTCGTGTGGCGAGTTCCACCTTTCTCCGTCGTGCAGCCAATCAGAAGGCATGCCACAACCCCGCAGGAACTTCGGTGAGGTAAATACAGCTTTCGTAACTGTTTACAATTGGCGTAGGAACAGACATTGGGATAGAAGCCCCGAAACGAAGGAGTGCAGGTGAGTGTCATGCCTAGGTTCGCGGCTTCCATTTACGAAAGGGTGCAGCGTCAACTACCGAGCTGCACAACTTGCAATGATGGCCTCATCCCCACTCGGCATAACGTTCTCGAACAGTCTTACAATCCTAAGTGTTCTTGAAAAGGGGAGAGTTGTTCAGCTTAAGAGAGGGGATGTGTTCGACCCAGTGATCTTGCTACCCAGTCGTCTCTCACTTCAGGTCCATACTCTGTCCCCATGACTGCACGCAGCCACTCTTTTCTTCTGCTCGCATGTGCTGCTGAGTCTATCGCAAGCCCGGTCGTCAGCGGCGATGTGGCCGCGTCGAACACCTCAATTGCTCCAGCTGCCACCACCGTGTCAACCGCGTCGTCTGCGGGTGTTGCCTTGTTCGATGTCGAGGCAGTCCAACTGACAGACGATGTCTTGCAAGATGTCAATGCTCAGACAAATGGAACTGATGTTCGTGCCTTGATTGCCTTCGAGAACGGTGCAGACTTGAGTGCCGCCACATTATCTCGTCGCAATGGCGCCTGCAAAGCGTTTCCAGGAGACTGAAATTACCCAGATCCGCTCGTGTGGTCTATTTTAGACCTACTGTTGGGTGGTGCACTCATCAAAACGACTCCCGTAGCCGCACCTTGCTACAAGAGCTCTGGTGTCTATGATGAGGCTGCATGTGCAGATATATCCACAAGGTTCACGACAGCTGACCTCCAGTAAGTTGATTGCTACAACACGACAGAACTGAAGATTGATGGCCATACAGCACGAGTAACCCGACCTCCATGATGTGGCCACTATTCCAAGATCGTACGTGCATGCCAACAGACGACCCTAACGGCACCTGCACACTAGGTGGCTATCCGTCCTACTCGATCGACGTCCGCAACGTTGCTCAGGTTCAGCTTGGTATCAACTTTGCTCGCAACCTCAATCTGCGTTTAGTGGTCAAAAACACTGGTCATGACTACATTGGCAAGTCCAGTGGCGCAGGTGCACTCAATCTCTGGACACACAATCTCAAGGAGATCCGGTTTATTGAAAGGTATGAGAACGCTGAGTACAGCGGTCCTGCGTTCAAGGCTGGTGCCGGCGTCCAGGGCTTCGAAATTCTTGAAGCTGCCCGCGATAACAATGTCACTGTGCTTGCTGGAATTTGTGAAACCGTAGGTTGGGCAGGCGGATACCTCAGTGGCGGAGGTCATTCTCCCCTTGCTTCAATCTATGGAATGGCCGCAGACCAGGTTCTTGCGTACGAAGTCGTCACAGCCGACGGCCGCTTCATCACAGCTTCGAACACCGTTAACGCCGACCTCTTCTGGGCTCTGCGTGGTGGTGGTGGGTCAACATTTGCCGTCATCACGTCTGTGATTGCGAAAGCGCACCCCAAAATCAAAGTCACCAAATCCGTCTTCTCGTTCCAAGCGGCACCGGACAACTCGGCCAACTTCTGGAAGGCCATCAATGCTTACTTCAAACGCTTCCCTACCTTCACCAACGCCGGCACGTACTCGTACTTTTGGATCTGGAACTATGGCACCGTCCTCGACTTCCAAATGACGCCTTTCTTCGCACCCAACCACACAATTGATTCTTTCAACGCTCTGACCAAGCCCTTCTTCGATGAACTCAAGGCGCTGAACATCTCAGTCACCCCCAACACCACCTTTTACGAGGACTTTTACTCGGCGAACAAGGGATCCTGGGGCGCTGATACGCTCGGAGTAACAAACATCCGCCAGGCGACACGGCTCTTCCCCAAGAGCCTGTGGGAGACGACAGACAAATTCAACGCCTTCTACGAAACCATCAAGAACACTGTCATGTCCGGCGCCACAGTTGGCGGCTACCACATGGCGCCGGGCAACCCGTTCAGAGTTGACAACGCAGTGAACGAAGCGTGGCGCAACACGCAGTCCTTCCTCATCACCGCCAACCTGGTGCCTGATAACGCGACGCCCGCGCAGCTGAAAAACGCATCCGACCATTTGACGTTCGACATCATGACGCCGTGGCGCGAGGTCGCCCCCAACTCGGCAGGCGGCGGCGTGTACCTGAACGAGGCGGATATCCAGGAGCCGGACTGGCAGATTGACTTTTACGGCGCAAAACACTACCCCAAGCTGCTCAAGTTGAAGCAGAAGTGGGATCCTAGGGGGTTGTTTTATGCGACTACGGCGGTGGGGAGTGAGAGTTGGGAGGTGAGGGATGGTGAGCAGGGCACGCAGACGCAGAATGGGCGGTTGTGTCGCGTGTAGGTTTTGTTGGTATTGGGTTAGATGTGATGTGGAATCAAATGTATATTGGAACATCGTTCCTTTTTGAGCTTAATACCCCACAGTCGGTGGCAGGTCGCTCCGAGACAGCACGTCAAGAGAATGTACAGAACGCAAACCGCAGTCACTAATCCATCGTCAATTTCGGCGATTTGTACCCGCTCTCCCCCACCCATCCCCACCATCTCCATCAAACCTACAACTTACTCTTCCCCCCTTCTCCCAGCGTAACAACCAACTTCCCAAACTGCCGCCCCTCTCTCATATCCTCAAACAGCCCATCGATCTTAGCAACATCAAGCCCATGGACACTGCGACTGACGACAGGTCTAATCTGCTTCTCCCTCACAAACGCCACCATATCTGCAAACTCCTTTCGCGAGCCCATGGTCGACCCACGGACTTCGATGTTGCGGAGGACCGCGCTCATCAGGAAGTCCATGCGCGGGGAGAGCGTCATGCCGTAGATGGAGATGATGCCGCCAGGCTGTGGGAGTTAGTTAGATATGAGTGGATAGAAAGAGGGGGAAGGGAAACGTACCTTGAGGAGTTTACTCCCCTTATTAACCACATCTCCTCCCGCGCCATCGACAATAGCATCAAGCCACTTCCGATCCGCAGGAAGCAGGTCTTTCAACTTCTTCTCCCAGTCCTTTTCCTTGTAGCTCACGCCCCCCTTTGCGCCCAACGCGACCGCTTTACCAATCTTGCCCGCGTCGCTGGAGGTTACGTACACATTACACCCCTCTGCCACAGCGAACGATAACACCATCAGCGCCACCCCGCCGCCGATTCCTGTAACCAGGATGTTGCGCCCGCGCTGTGCGTTGTCCCCGCATTTCACGCGGAAGGCGCGCCACGCCGTCAATCCCGTTAGAGGTAGCGCCGCTGCTTCCTCGTCGCTGAGATGCTCTGGACAGACCTCCAACTCCTTCTTATCCAGCACGATGTGCTCCGCCAGCGTACCGGCGGGATTACTCTTCGTGCCGCCTAGAATCGCATACCCCGTAGCTGCCTCCGGTCCGTCGGGGGAGGAATCCCAGCCTGTCCCTGGGTTCAGCAGGACGCGTTTGTTGAGCCAGTTTTTGGCGCCTGCGCCGCTGGAGGTTACGTTGCCGACGCCGTCGGCTAGGAGGGGCACGCCGAATGTGGTGCCCGGGTATAGGTGTTGTCTGATGAAGAGGTCGCGGTGGTTTAGGGCGGCTGCGGTGAGGGTTATGACGGCCTGAGGGGGGTCAGTCTGATGGAGAAGTTGGGAGGGAGGGGGAAGTACCTCATTTTCCTTTGGCGAGGGGGAGGGGATTGTTATTTTTTCTAGAGGGTAGTAGACTTTTCCTGGTTTGCCGTCTATCTTCTTGATGGCGATTGCGGACGGCATTGTGGGGGTGGTGGGTGTTGGCGCAGCTGGGTCTGAGGGTTGATTATCTCACGGTTGGGAATGGGGGTTAAGCAGAGGATAATGTGGGTGGATGCGGTGGTTTTGAAATTGAGAGACTTATGATTGTGATTATGGAGCCGACACGGACGTCTCGAGTTGTTGTCGCATGCATGACGGAACCGACGTGGACCTCGGCTCGCTCCCGCGCGAGTGGGTCGGCCATGCGGGGAAGCGAGATGGCAGGGATGTTCACTTTGTTATCTCTAGAGGCTCAATCGTTCGAATTACTAAATACAGACACACAGTGATAGATACATGGTTACTGTTGTTTTTGATCACGGCCTCCACTGGAACGAGGGGTGTCTCCAATCCATGTCCTCAATCTCGCTCACCGACTTGCCAGCCAGCTCAGCATCGACATCGACCTGCGCGCGCTTGCTGTTACTCTTCTTCATCCACGCCAGCAGCAAAATACCGAGAATGAGAATCGTGCTGCTCGTCGCGAGGTTCAGTCCGTTGCCGATGCGGTAGTTGGGGCCGTCAAAGGGCAGGAAGCTCCACGTCGAGATGAGACCGCCGACGTTGCCGAACATGACGATCGTGCCGATGGCGGACGCGCGCGCCGTATCCGTGACGACGTTGGCGGAGCCCTGGGCGTTGCAGAGTGCGCCGAAGGAGAAGGCGCCTGAGGCGATGATGAAGGTCGCGCCGTAGCGTACTTGCGGTTCAGCGCTGGCGAGGAACATGATGTAGCCGACCATCATCAGCGGCGCGCCGGCGATCATGAAAATGGTGCGGCGGTCGTAGCGCCAACTGAGGAAGGGGAATAGTAATGTGAAGAAGGCGCCGACGATGTACGGAGGCACAGTGCGCAGCTGCTGGTAGACGACCGTGTTCTTGGGGTAGATTGTTCGCACAATGGTCGGCGCGAAGAAGGCGAGGCCCTGCACGGTGATGTTGTCGAGCAGGAAGATGGCCGATGTCGCCAGCACGACCGGGTTGAAGATACCGCGGAGCGTCTTCTTCCTGTCCAGCTTATCGATGACCTCGTGCTGTCCAACGCGCTCAGACTTGACGCGAGCAATAGCCAAGTCCTTCTCTTCCTGTGTGAGCCACCTGGCCGTCTCCGGTCGGTCGGTCAGTGTGAAGAACGAGATGAGCGCAAGCAGGCATGTGACGATGCCTTCGATTGCGAAGATCATCCTCCAGCGGTGCAGGGACCCGAAGTGGTCGAGCGTGAGAATGGCAGATGCCAACAATCCACCAAAAGCACCAGCGAGCGGCGCC
Source organism: Ascochyta clinopodiicola (assembly GCA_027946445.1). Classification (NCBI taxonomy): domain Eukaryota; kingdom Fungi; phylum Ascomycota; class Dothideomycetes; order Pleosporales; family Didymellaceae; genus Ascochyta; species Ascochyta clinopodiicola. Next base: position 59,412 of record JAPEUW010000071.1, read on the forward strand.
ATGACGATGTAGAGCGACAGACGGAAGGCGAGCTCAGACCGGCGATAGAACCTAGACATGTAGAAAGCAATTCCTTTTCAAGTCAGCGCGTGAAGAAGCGGCTGGGTCTGAAAAGCCATACCTGGAAGCATGCCCGCCTCGAAGATACCCAGCACGAAGCGCACGCCACAAATGCTGTGGATATCATGAACAAACGCAGTCCCAATCGACGCAATGCCAAAGCACAGCGAAGTGCCCGGAATGAACCACCCGGGCCCAATCCACTTGCAGCAAATGTTCGATGGAATCTACCCATTGTCAGCCTCTGAAACAAAACGTGCACTGTACGACACCCTCGTACATCCCCGCAAAACTAAAACTCACCTCGAAGATAATGTAACTGATGTAAAAAATCGACAACACCTGGTTATAATCATAGCCCTTCAGCCCCAGATCCTTCTCCAGCCCCGCCAGCCGCGCATTCCCGATATTCGCACGGTCAATGAAGCAGAAGAGATACAGCAGCGCGACGGTGGGGATGATGTAGCAGTCGATTTTCCACCTCAGCCGTGCCTCGGCCTTGGGATCGAATGTGAGCAGCGCATTGCCATAGCTGGGAGCGTTAGTCCAAGTCAACGCGGTGAATTGGGGGGAGAGACGTACATGTCGGTTGCTGCATGCCCGTGCTCGGCGACCGTGTGCGTGTTGTCGCTCTTGAGGTCCTCGTGCAGGCTCGTCGTATTCTTCTCGACATGTCCGTCGGCCATTGTATGGTGTGCGGAGACGAGCGAGTGAGACGGTCTAGGGCAAAGGCAACTCGAAACGGAACACCGTCCTTTCTTTATACCTTTATCTGCGCCCGGAGATCCAGGCAGATTAGCAGCCCTTGGCAACAGCCACTTTTGCTCGCTGCTAGAGCGCTAGCCCGTGTTGCTAGCTGATCCCGGAAAGGTGATGCGCAGGCCGGGCCACTCACATGTCGCCCACGCGGGGTCCCCGGAGTCTGGGGTATCTGGGCGCGGTCGGCTGTTGGTGACGGGCTCGGAAGCCAGCGTCGGTACTTGAGGGAAGAGATGCTGAGGTGCAGAGCGCGTGCAGCTGTCCCGGTTGCTTGTTACCCCGCTACGCCACGGGGTCTTGGTTGGGTGGAAGGTTTGGTGCATGGGTGGGCGATGTGGATGCAGTACGTGCGGATGCCGAGGGCGGTGGGTCTGGGGATGATTCACGAGCACGACTCAGGACAATCCAATTTATTGCGGAGATGCGGAGAGAACGTCGGCCATTACCCTCGACTTCAGAGCTCAGTACATACTCCACAGTCTCCAACAAAAACCACCATACTAGTCGACTTGCTCCACTCCAGCTAAAAGACAAGTTCCCACGATATCTACTTAAGCACCTTCCTATGGCAATCCCCTATCAACCCCCTTCAACAGAGCATCGGAATTAAAACAAGCACCGCACCGGAACCCAGAAAGCTTTCCGCCACGCGGTAGCTAATCCTAGGCACGGTATCCTGCATGATGTACGATCTGGATAAACACATACCCACAAGAACGGGTGGATTGTACGAATTAGGTAGGCAACAAACGCAACGCGAGGAAGGGGGTTGGTGTGTGCAAAGAGGGATGGGTTCGGTGGGTTGGTTTGGAGGTAGCAGGCGGGCAGGCGAGAGCTTGATGTGCAACATACTTCGTATTGCGGGAACGGGAAGTGGGAGCTGAACAGCTAGGGTGGAGGTGGGGAGTACTATTGTACAATAGCAGTCGTGTATGTACGACATCTCCCCCACAGGGTCTTGGATCGACACTCACACGACCTTGGATTCGCCCTTCTTGGCTACACTCACGGTCATCAGATCCTTCATAATCTTCAACTCGGTGAGATCGTCCTCGCTCTCCAGCCCCAGCATCTTCGCCGTCAGGTGGTGGAATCCCTTCTCGCCGTTCTCCAGATCCATATAGTGTCCTCGCTCGCTGTACACCAACTCGCCATGCCGCGACGTATCAGCCATAAGCAGCGCGACGGATCGCGCGGGAACGTCAGCTGATTGCAGATTTTCTCCTATTGCTTCCAGCAGCGCGGAGCCCAGGATCCCCGTGTCGGTCCATGAGGGCGCAATGGCGTTGATGCGGATGGGGAGGTGGGGGTGGAGGTGTGCGGTTAGAGAGCGCATCAGGCCTAGCACGGCGTGTTTGGTTGTTGCTGTGTCGGTGTCAATTGCGCGTGTGTGCAGCTAAAGCAACGGACGAGCTTACTATAGACTGTCACGGGAAAGCGGGTGAAGCTCGATCCGGATGCTGTTATGACGATGCTGCCGCCGGTGGGGTTGGTGCGCAGGTGGTGGATGGCCAGCTTGACTGTGTATAGACAGCCGAGGAGGTTGACGTCGATGGTTTTGAGGTCAGGGGGGAGAAGGTCTCCGTTGGCGTCTATGTCGTCTTCGAGCAGGGAGACTTGTTGGGCGATGCCGGCGTTGGCGAAGACATGGTCGATTTTGCCATACTGTTTCTGTGCGGCTTTGAAGCTGGCAAGAATGAATTGGTGTTCAAGACAATTGCACGATTTCTGGTAAGTCGGTACTTACAGTTCCACCTGTTGCTTCCAGTCTGTCACATCGACTCTTGAGAAGGGTACGGAAGCCGCCTCAGGCTCAGGAAGTGGGTTGAGGTCGGCGGCATAGACCTTGCCGCCGTGTTGGATGATACGGCGAAGTGTTGCGAGACCGATGCCAGACGACGCACCTAACACATGTGAACGAGTGGTCTGCAGAGATAGAGCTGAGGCCGTGCACACCAGTGATGAGCACGACCTGGTCCCTGATCTGGTCAAGGTCGCTGTCCGAGATTGTGAAGCTGGTCATGTTTGCAGCTGGAAGTGATTGCTAGTCGAAGCTGGATCGTAGAATGGGGTATTTTCCAATCTTGTTCAGATATCGAATGTCGAACAGTCCAGACTGTGACAAAACGTTTGTTTCCCACAGTTTGTAGTGCCCATAATTCTTGAGAGCAGCCTCGGTTTTGTAGTGGCTTCGAGTAAGCTTACAAAACTCGACCCCGCTTTAGCGTGCATGCGGCACAGCAATCCTAAGGAACCTTCTCGCGATGATAGTCCAGAGAGTCCTCATAGTTGTTGTCCATCTAATTTTAGCTGTATTTTCCTACTCATGACAGGGTTGTAGAGCACAACAGCCTGTACATGGCAATACCGAGTTTGCTCGTTATTGTAAACTTCCAAGTGTAGGGAAACAGAAAAGTGTATCTTACTAATGCTACGTAGGATTTAGGCCCCCCATATGATGGGCAAGCTGTGTTGGTAAGATGCTGTTGTTCTGGGGTGATTCTAGCTACATTAGGTACCTGATGCTGCGCACGTCATGGAGTCGAGGTTAGCCAGGATGCACTTAGCAGTGAACTACCACGTACTCGTCAATTGTTGTATTGGTGCGGTAGCTTGCTTGGCCGCTGCCGTCTAGCATTCTATTTCGAACCACAATGCCACAAATGATGAGGGTTTCGCCGGTGACTTCACGTAGCCGTGAGAGAGTGCCAACGGCCAGGGTATCATTCGTATTCAGCTCGTGTGGATTTTTTCAATGCGCCAGCCGCTCGCTTGGTCGAGTACGCAGGTAGCTCTAAGTCGAAGGGCATTCGTGCGTCGACAAGCTTGTTGAGGGCCCAGCGTGGGTGTGCCCAGACGCTCGCCTTTTCGTCCACATACTCCTTCTCCCGCTCAAGCGTTGTTGGGACCACCGCCTCCCCTTCCACGTCCTCGCCCACGTCCGCGCGTGCCCCTGCCTCCTCGGTCTCCGCGGTGGTCTCCTCGCGAGTGCATGCCGCCGCGTCCGCCTCTTTGCGCCTGGTCCTTGATCTGCTGCTCCTTGACGACCTCGATGATCTCGTCCGGTACGCGCAGGTACTTGATCTGTATATGATCAGATTATGTAAGTCGTCTGTTGTTACTGGCACTGACCGTGCTGCCGCGGACGTAGATCTCAGGCAGCCTCATGAACTTGTCGCCGTCTGCGCTCGTTTGCACGACTTCTCGTAATGTGAGGTTCATCCATGTGTCGCAGTTGACCAGCAGGCCGTTGAGAGTCTCGCCACTCTTGAGCTCGACGAGCATGGGGTGGCCGGTCGCGGCCGTGAGAAGGCCCAGTGGAAGCTGTGATGTGGGTGAGCAGGTGCTGGAGGGGCGCGGGGCGCATTGTGACGCACCATGTTGTGGTTATGTTAGGCCGTGATATGCGCGTTGGTAAGGAAAATAAAATCGCGAATATGTCACCTCAATGGCGGTGTTAGAGTGAGCAGCAGTTGCTATACAAGGCGTCACTGGTGTTGTCGTCAAGGTCTCCAACTGTGGATCATCGACTAGTCCGTGCACGGCGAACTCTTGGCTCAGCCTTAAACACCCAGACGACACATTCGATCGACGGCAGCTCCATACAATTCTTCTTGCATTGAAGCTGGAATTACATCGTCTCGGTTGCTTGCAGTTTGAGTGAATAGTATTCTCTCGCAGGCTGATCGTCATTGGACGCCTGAACTGGTGAACAGCACCATCTCGACGGAATGTTGCCAGATGGCTTCATCCACGTCTACATAGTATCGTCTCTTGATAGCAGCCCAGGCATGTTGTGCAGCTCACCTGAAACACTCGTTATTGCTTTGTGCCGTGCAGAACTGGATACGGCTCGCATACATGGACTAAAACCGTGACCGGTAGCTGCGCCACCCTCGCTGACCGTGACCCGTCTTAACCTCCGCGTATCCGCCCTTCTGCCTGATCCTCAAGAACGGGGACGACGGCTCCCACTTCTCACCAGTCGCCGCATCTGCTGTCTCTTGCGGTGGAGGTGCGTCTGTTTCTATATCTCTCTTCCCCGCCGTTCTTTTTGCATCGTCTTCCAGCATGCGCTCCTTCAAGGCCAAGGTGCTGTCAGCCGTTGCCTGTGTTGCACCCGCCCTGGCCGCAGCGCTTCCCAGCCACGGCGAAGTCGCGCGACCGCACCATGAGCCTTTGCAGCTAGGTACGGTCCACTCTTATACAATAGCAGCAATGGCTGCCTCCAGGCACCTGCTAAGCGTTTGCAGACTTCCAGCACAACTACGCGCAAGCAACCTTCAGCGTGCCCTGCACTGGCTGTCTAGGCCAAGACCACACGGACCAGGATGACGAGTCACTTGTAAGGCCCGCTTCAGGCATCTATTTGTGTCTACCGCCTCGCTCACCCGCCTCAGATCTTGAACTTCACCGCTCACACACACGACGAGGCCTGTGGCTCTTCTAACATCACCATCAACGGCGTTGCTCTGCCCCAAGAATGGGAAGGTGACTACGCATCCGGCTCAGGCTCCTACCAGTACACCAGTCTTGCCGCCCTCCAGAATGACCGGCTTCCCAATCGTGACCTGGCCCTTGCATGGAACTCGACCTGTCTTCACGGTAACGCGGAGGCGGACGAGGCTGCTCAGATCCTGACAGTCAACATCAAGTCCATAGACGGCGTTCCTGTAAATACACCCTCTGGCTTTACCATTTCTTTCAAGCAAAACGCATCGCCGCCTTCGCTGCTCAGGCTTGAGACGGTTCCAGACCTCGCACCTGAGCTGTCTGATATCTGGCGTGACCCGCCGGCCCATCTTCGACTGGTCTTTGGCGATTCTTCCGACCCAAGTCCGTCTCTTGAAGACGAGATCCGGGAGCTCCGAGCCCTCCAAGTTGAACTCCAAGCGATTCAGCAAGCCGTAGCAAGCAAGAAGCAACACATCAACGCACAGATCCGCAAGGAGACCAAGTGCTTTGTCAAAGAGTTGAAGCACTGCGACGGCATCTCTTGCATTTTGAAAACAGTCGCCGGCAAAGCCCACGGTGCATGGCGAGTCGTCTACCTGCGCCTCCACCCTGACGACCAGAACAAAGACATGGGTCGTCCAGAGGTCGAATTTGCGTCGGCCCATGTTGGGTCGCAAAGATACGGCACCATCACCACCGACTCCAAGGTCGAGTACCCCGACGCGGAGCCCCGCCCGTATGAAGGATCCACAGGAGAGCTTCCACCACGACCCCAGCAGCGCCAGGCACCTTACGTCATCGCATTGGAGATCGCTCTCGGCATTCTCTGCTGTGGCTGTCTCGTCGCTGTCATCCGGCACAAGTGCTCCAGCCTGCGCACGCGTACAGAGCGCGCCGCCGACTGGGAAGAGCGCTACAACGCACGCGTATACAAGCGCGCCGCCCGCCGACACGCCTGGCGCAACTGGTGGCGCGGCAACTGGCGCAAAGACGCGGCGCGCATCGCCGACTACGAGGAGAAGCGCGCGCTGATTCAGGACCAGGAGAGCGTGCTGGAGAGCGCGATGCAGGAGGAGATCCGGCAGCTGCGCGTGGCGCACAACGTCGTCAACGACATCATCCGCGCCGAGGAGGGGCGGACCTCGACACCAGCGAACGCAGGAGGGCGGTGCACATGTCATTCTCACATTCCACCAGCGCCCCCTTCAGTAGCATCAACATCGACATACCCACCCTCAACGATCCCCGAAGCGCCCTCCCGCCCACTCTCCCGCACCGACAGCCTCCCCAGCTACCGCTCCCGCGCTCCCAGCGAGCCACCAACCTACGAATCGGAGGTGAGCACACTCGTAGCCGACGGATTCCGGCCGGTCGATGCAGCGCGAGCCAGCACATACACAACCGACGTGAGCGCGTTCAGCGCGCGGTCAAGCGATTACGCATCGCGGGCGAGGGCGCGGAGTTACGCCGCAAGTTTGACTTCGCACGGCGAGAGCGGGCGCTGGACGCCCAACAGCAGTGTTGTGGATGTGAGTCCCCGACCCAGCGCTGAGACGCTGCGGGATTTGAGGAGCATCTACACGTGTGATGAGAGTGATGAGAGTGAGGAGAGTGAGGAGGAGTGAGAATTTTCGACACCATGTATTGAGATTCAGTTTACGGTGTTGGTACGCATGGCGTTGCTGCTGGATTCAAGCGTGTGGCGTTGTATTGGCGTTGGCGGTTCCAATTTCTGTTCCTATTGCACGCATGTTTCGCGTGTACATGTATGTATATACATCACCTCGCACTCGACACCGCCGCCGACGCAGACGTCGTTGCGAACGGAGAAAAGAGAAGAAGAGCGTAATAATACCGTATCCCCCAACCGCCTCGCCCTTTCCTCTCGTTCCACGACTTCATCCCTCATGTATCTCCGTACAGCCTAAGTGAACAACTACTCTGCAAAATCCACCCTCCCCTATCCAAGTAGCATTGCACCAAGACGGATAAAAGCATTGGGTTCTGAAGCATCATGCTCGCATCACTCGCTCGCTCGCCATACGCAAATAGTATAGTACCAGATATAATATCGCAAAACCACCCATCCATCCATCCTTCCTCCGCAGCGACAGATTCGGAAAGCGAACAGTATCAAGTCTAGCTCTACAATCTGCTAGGCTGGCTGCTGCGGGTTGCGGGATGACGCTGGAGATTGTTGCGTGGCGGTGCTGTGATGGGATGGGAGGGAGGGGTTGGGGTGTGGAATACGAGGAGAGAGGGGAGAGGATAGTTGGTATCGTACGCTAGACAGTTTGATGTAATACAGCTTCTGCTATGTGCGGGATAGATACGAGATGGTGTTTGGATTCTACGATGGAGGGGATGGATGGGGTGGGTGGATGGTGGGTGTAGAGATGCTGATGTTGAATGCTAAATGCTGGATGCTGGATACTAAATACTGAATACTAGATTTACACGTAGAATACAGACTATAAAATTAAGCAGATTCGGGGATTAGGATGTCAGATGTCAGATGTCAGATATTGCAGTGTTGGGTGTAGAGTGTGGGATATAGAGTGGTGACGGTAGAATGCTGACGATGAGAGTGCGAGGTAGTGTAGTATGTTAATGGGATGTTGGCATGTTGGAATACTGAGTCTTGGAGGTTGGATGTTGGACCATCGTGATACTTTAACATCAATGACAGAACAGAAAGATTGTTTCATAGTGGGAAAAAAGACGAATCAATGAAGTTCATCGAAATTGTATTCATGGCAAACACCCCCAATGCTAATATCTGGTAATGGGCACATATGCTACAGTCTTGCATCATCACGTATCCTACACACCACGTCGTCTACCTCCGTCTTAAGTACCAGTTGAAGGCCAGCTGCCCTGTCTCGTAGGGGAAGGGCGTGGGCACCTCAGCCAGCCCTGGCCGTGCGACGGGATGCCGCAGATACACAGCGGCGCAGATGTTCTGGTTGACTTCGAGATAGCGCGGAATAAAGGCAAAAGCGCTCATGTAGTCGCGGGGGCGCCAGGGGGTGGCGTAGGGGGCGGCGGCGTTGCGGCGGTTCCAGGCGGAGGTGTGCTCGGTCTCGAGACGCAGCTTTTCAAAAGCCTCGCGCAGCTTGGCCTGGTCGGCGTCGCTGAAGAGGGGCTCGTCGGTGTCCGGGGTGCCGGCGGTGGGCGGGGCGGAGCGGCCGGCGAGCTGTGTCTTGAGGAAGTCGAACTGGGTGTCGAGGGTGGAGACGGACTCGGGGGAGGCGGAGCGCCACAGGCCCACGGCGCGCTTGACTGTCTGGCGGAAGGCGCGGAACTTTTGCTTGTCCTTTGCGCCGACGTCTTCAGCGAGGACGCCGTCGACGTCGTCCATCATGGCCTGCAGGTGGCGCTTGAGCTCGGCGGGCGTGGGCTCCTCGCCCTTGGAGGGGACGATGACTTCAGGACGGGGCTGGCGGGGGGTCTGGCCGCCGGCTTCCTCGCGGGCCTGGGCGCGCTCGGCGGCCTTTTCTTTGGCGACGCGGCGGGCGGTCGAGGAGCGCTCCTTCTGGGCGCCCGTGGCGAACATGACGGACGAGGGCTCGACCTGGAACATGTCGCCCGGGTTGAGCATGTAGCCGGGGAAGGGCATCTTCTTGCCGTTGACCCTCACCAGGCCGTGGACGCAGAACTGGCGGGCCTGGCGCACGCTGCTGGCGAAGAGGGCGCGGAAGACGGCCGTGTCGAGGCGGCGCTCGATGGGATAGTAGGCCATCTGCATGTAGGGCGTCATTTGCGGGGTGCGGACGCGGTCCTCGCTGTCGGCGCCCTGTCCTCGGCCGGCGGCCTGCTCGCTGCCGTCGTGGCGGGCGAGGTAGCGGTGGTCCATGGGCACGACGGCCGGCAGCGAGCGCTTGAAGAGGCGCGCCCACTTCTTCTCGCGGATCTGCTCGCCGTGGTACGCGCGCGTGTCGGCCTTGGCGGTCCATTTCTGCTGGAAGAAGGTGCGTGTCGACGTGTTGGGCTGGCGCAGCTGCGAGAGACTGTACAGCGTCCAGCGCGACATGTCCTGGCGGACTTTCTGCGACGAATTAACACGACATGACATAAGCAGATGGACGGCAAGAGACGCACCAGCTTCTTGAGCGAATGGAATCTCGGCTTCTTCCTCATGGCGGCGATGGAGTGGGGGTGGTGGTGGTGGTGTGGTGAGAGGAGTCGTCAGTACCAACGACGTCGGCCCCGTCGATGCATGGACGTCCAAAATCTCAAGTCAGGGCCGCCGAACCGCGCTAGAAAAATCCCCACCCGAGCTCTCTCTCTCTCTGCGCGACGTCTGCCTGCACTCGGACGCTCGACACCACCGCCGTCTAATTTTCTCTATTTTCCGCCTGGACCGCCAATTCCCCCTCGCGACCCAGACACACGCAAATACACGCCATGGCCGACACCACCGCTGCCCCCGCGGCCGCTGAGGCCAAGCCCGTCGAGGCGCCCAAGAGTGAGCGCGCGCCATACCCATCCACACCACACGCATTCACCGAGACTGACACCAACAGCCGCCACCGAGGGCGAGGAGATCCTGAACCTCAACGGCAGCGACGCCAAGCCAGACCGCCGCGACCGCCGCGACGACCGCGACCGCGACAGCAACCACCGAGGCGGCCGTGGAGGTCGTGGAGGCCGTGGACGCGGAGGACCCCGCGGCGGCGGAGGCTTCAAGAACAGAAAGTGCGCGACTGCATTGTCTCCCCACACGCACAACTGCTGACTCACCCAGGGCGCGCACCAACGAGTTCGAGGACCTGCCCGAGACCGACGACCCCGTCGAGATCCGCAACCAGGTAGCTACCCCCGCCCTTTTGTCTCGTCCCTACTGACCATCCAGGTCGAATTCTACTTCTCCACCCACAACCTCGTCACCGACGAGCACCTCTTCAAGGAGCTCGACGGCCCCCAGAACCGCCCCGTCAGCATCAAGCACATTGCCGACTTCAAGCGCATGCGCCGCTTCCAGCCCTACTCGGCCATTGTCGCTGCCCTGCGCGAGAGCAAGGACCTCGTCGTCGTTGACGACGGCGACTTCAGCGGCCCCGGCAATGAGGCCGTCAAGCGCAAGGAGCCCCTCTCCGTCCCCGCAAAGGACGACGATGAGAAGAACCCGCCCTCGACCTCGGACCTCTTCTTCCGTCTGCAGCGCGCCTCCTCCAACGACCTCGGCCGCAGCGCCTACGTCAAGGGCTTCGGCGAGGGCGAGGCCGGCCAGATCGCCCTCGAGCAGTTCTTCCGTCCCTTTGGCGCCGTCATGGTCCGCAAGCGCCGCGAGGCCGACGGCACCTTCAAGGGCAGTGTCTTCGTCGAGTTCGACTCGGAGGACAGCCAGAAGCAGTTCCTCGCCCTCGACCCGGCCCCCAAGTTCAACGACAACGCCCTGACCATCATGGGAAAGAAGGAGTACTCGGAGATGAAGTGCAAGGAGAAGGGCATCAAGCCCGAGTGGGAGCGCTCCGACGAGAGGCGCGAGCACCGTGACGGCCGCGACGGCCGCGACAACCGATCTGGCGGCCGCGGCGGCCGTGGTGGCCGCGGAGGGCGCGGTGGACGTGGAGGACGCGGCGGCCGTGACAGCCGTGATGACCGCAACCGCCGCGACACGCGCTCTCGCCGCGATCGCAGCGGCTCTGCTGAAGGTGACGACTGGAAGAACCGCCGCGACCGCTTCCAGAACGGCAAGGATGACCAGCCCAAGGAGGTCAAGGAGATTGAGCGCGATGCCCACGGCGTCCCCGTCGTCCAGGACACGAGCAACAAGCGCAAGGCCGACGACAACGCTGGCGGCGAGGACAAGAAGAGCAAGCTGGAGATCAAGGAGGATGCCTAGACACGTGCACGAACAAAGTGAGGTGTGCGTGGAGCGAGGTGCAGAAGAAAGCGAGTATTGCACCGTCGGACGAAAAAGAGGATATGCAGGCGTGAGCATCCCAGTCCAGTGGATGATTGCATACACGGCGTTTGGGTTCCTGATTCCATTTCACTTCACCGCCATGGTCGCGATACCATTACGATAGGATAGGATACGCTATGACTGGGTTGGAAAAAGCATCTTCATCACATATACACGTAGTCACATCTCACCACGTTTAAGTTGCACCCTGAATAGAGTACGACACGACTCAAGATTCATTACTCTCTCTCTCTCACATACACACACTGAACTGAATTGAGAGATCTTAAGTTAAGATTATTGCTCTCTTTTATACAGATATACACGCAGTCCCATCTCACCGCGTTTAGGTTGCAACTTAAATAGAGATTACGACACGACACAACTTATAACTTAAGACTCATTGCTCACACACATACACACAGACTAAACTGAACTGAATCAAGAGATCTCAAGTCAAGATCTTACTCTCTCTCTCTCTCATACATACACACATACACGCCACTTCCCATTCCCACACAAGCCATGGATGTAGAAAGACGCGAATAGTAAATAACTAGGTGATTCTATACACAAGCAGGATAGCATAGGTAGGAAGTAAACCTAATCAGTGCATAGAGGGGGGGATTGTGTGTCTTGTTGTTTTGGACAGACGTGGCTGCGGTTGCATAGTTGATGAGTTGGGAACTGGTACATGTCGTGGTGTGTAGGCTGCGTGGCGTGCAGTGCAGTGTAGTGCAGTGCAGTATAGTGCAGTGTAGTGCAGTCAGTGCCGTGCAAGATAAGACAGCCGCAGCCGTAGCCGTAGCCGTGGCCGTGGATGTGGATGTGGATGTAGACATGGATAGATAGAGAACGAGCGTGTACGAATCCAGTCCAAACAGTCCGAGCAGCGAGATGCGGGAATTGCGTATCCAATTGGCTGAGCTGGTTGGATGCGTCGCGTTGCTTTGCTTTTCTTGCTTCTGGCGCGTATGTGCGTGTGTGGAGCGCTGGGTGGAGGGGAGGGGAGCGGATGTGGAAGGTGCGAGATGAGGTGAGAGGTGAAAAGGAGCTGGGGAGGAGGGGGAAGAAGTAGAATGACTGATGTAAAGGGAAACAAGACTGCTGAGATTGTGTAGATGCCAGGTCCACAAACCAGACACTCACCCTACGCAGGCACCGTCGAGTAGCGACAACCACCACAAAGTAATGGTAAAAAGCAAAAAAGACGCCAAAAAAGCAAAATGACACGAGTGGGGTTCGAACCCACGCACGTTTCCGTAGTAGAGATTTGAGCACACAGCAACAACAGAAATGCAAGCAAGACATCAGATTAAAGGGCTTAAATCTACCGCCTTAGACCACTCGGCCATCGTGTCAGGATTGTAGGATAAGAGATTTTGGCAGGGTAGGAAAGTTATATTCTAATTTGCAAGGATGGTGAATGTGTCGCGGATGCAGAGATGTAGACAAAATCTTCGAGAGCAATGGCTTGGCTGTGCTAAGGTCTGTTCATCTAGAGGGGACTACACTTTCTGTATTGCGAGCCCAAGACGTTTGCTCACCCAAGACATCAGACACTCAAGCGAGTACGGCGCGTTTGCTGCCTCACCTCTCTTTCTCCATCGATATGTTTACACACAGCATCCCGTTCTCCATTCTCAATCGCAAGACCGTGCAGCTTCACGTTCATCGGTCGGACGCGCACTCGGTCTGCACGGTGGCGCGGTGTGGTGTGGATGAGCATCGCGCTAGCTTACTATACACAGCCTCTGCCCGCTGACATGCTCACCACCACCGCTAGTCACCACCGCTAGACTTTGCTCTGACACGGTCGGACTGAGCGCATACAGTCGTCGTTGTCGTTGTGCAAGAGCTTACTGCGACGCGGGCGTGGGCTCCGTGCGGGCTGTGTCACGACGAGGATTACACGGCGTCGGCGTTGCCATGGTGGGTGTTTGGAGCTAGAGGTGCCTGCGTCGGGGTTGTATACAGTATATCTTTGCATATTCCCTCTTGGATTCCGGGGTATAGATACAATCGCTTTCCAAATTCCAGACTTTCAAACTTGTCTCATTCCAATTCTTGCCCACGGCGATATCATCTTCGACGTCACAACCTGCCATGTCCTCCGCTATGTCGTTTCAAATCGCAGCCGCGCTCTTCCGGTGGATGGTGCAGGACTCTAATGAGCCGTCTAGAGAGTTCTCGGCTAAGGGGGGAAGGCGTGCGAGCTCGACGTCAGCTGTTACTTCAGCGTCGGCCGTTCCTGGGCCGCTGGCGGGGAGGAGAGGAGGGGCTCGGAATAGGAGCCCGGAGACGTCGCCGTTGCTGGGGAGTACAGTTTTTGGTTCAATGGAGACGCAGAGACGGTGGGAGGAGGAGCGGGGGGAGGAAGACGGGGGGTTTGCGCCAACGAGGATTGTGTTTCCGTTGTTGGGGTCGATGTGAAGGGTGTGGTGTGTGTGGGAGATATGTGATGAAGGTACGTTGTCTTTGAGGGAGAGGAGGGTGTCGAAACTTACTTGTCTTGTGCAGGATACCACCCCTAACACGACTATTTCAGGATCCAGATTCACTACCGCACGATCAAAACGAGTGCAAGGCGACAAGCTGCACAACTAGATATCGCGTTCTTCGCGCCGCTCGTCGAGAAAGAGCAAAAAAGAAGTCCTCGACGCCCGTACTGAAGGCACATTGCAGCGAATGTAATCTGCTCTGCTCTCGCCATTCATTCTAGGACGACCTCACATCATCCGCGCTTGTTCTCGAGCTCAAAGGCGCATACAACAAATGCATGTCTTGCACCTTATCTTTTTGGGGATCTGGAATACAGTGGCAACACAGCTAAGTGCAAGTTGCAAGCTAGTTCAACGGCCGAATTCTGCTGCAAACTGCGCTTGCTTTGAGCAACGACCACAGACCGAATGACGATAGGGTGCTCATTGGTTGCATACACTGTCAGCCCTGAAGAGCACCTGGAGCCTGTATCACCATGGACGGGTCAGAAGACAAGCAGCACGTATGATTGTTCTCTCAAATTCCTGATATGTTAGCAATTCTGTCAGATCTCAGTGAATGGCATTGGTCAAGTCTCGCGTTCTTGGAGCCAGTACGATAACTAAGCAAAGACGCATACATTGAGGTGATGCCCGAACCGCTAAGTGACGTTGACCTGTGCAAAAAGACCATGCTGACGCGAGATAAATTGGAGATCGAATCGTGGTGGTAATATGGACATGAAGTGCGTGTGGAACATTTGATAAGACTGTTGTCCTTGAAGCCCTTTTTAGAGAATGTGTCTATCGACGAGACTTGTTACGTGATGGTAGCAGATCTACGCAGGTCTGACCATGAGCCCAAGACCTTGAGACTGTGCTTACCATCTCAGAAAGCTGCAGTCACTCTGCGAAGCGATCTGACTGCTATAAGAATGTCAGGAATCAAACCATGAACTCTTCAAATCGCGTAAGGCGACGATCGTCGAAACTACAAACGCAATTGCCATAGCTTGTAGCTTCCCACGATTACATTCAACTCAGTGCACAATTGAGTAGTTGAGAAATTGAGTCTTTGGTCGTGTCAGTAAGCGATAAGAAATAGCCTGCTTGCGATTACCATTGTCTCCTCCGAGCAGAGCATTATGCGTCTTGTATGTAAGGTGAGTTCCTATCACTTTGACTTCTGATACCGACTTTCTCAGCAAGCCCCATCACCTACATTGCTTCATAGGGTGTGCTTGATCTTCCGCTGAGGCCTATGCCATCATCTAGTATTCTGCCCAAGTGGTGAGTTTTGAGCGCCTATCGTGTGGGAGTCAGATGTTAAATGTGCTGTCGAGTATTGAATTTAAGGCTCGCATGCTAACGCAGACAGGCCAGGGCATAAAAGGAACGTACATGAGACTAAGTTCTATCAAGGTAGACTGACGGGTAGCGGGTGACCGTGAACTTAAAGGTGGCGGCTGCTGGGGGCCTGGTGGGGGCCAAAAGACAAGCTGCAAACTCACCATCGCGTCTTTGTTTTTCAGCCCCTTTGTTTCGCATACATCAAATGCTCCAGCACCTGCTACAAGTCTGCACTGATATTATATAACGACAAGTTCTCGCGCTTGAACGAATCAAGACCCTACCACACCATCAGAGCTTTATCAATGCACGGCGCGGTACGAGAAGTTGACGCGAGCCGGAAGGGCGCATACGTCCACGAATCACTTCTTCCGGAAGAGCAGGGCATCGAAACTGCGGGCTCTGAATCCAAATCCGCGAGCGGCACAGAATGCAACGAGCGAGCATGTTCATCACGAATCTGGTTGTGGTGGAAGCTTGAGATCCTCAGCTGGTGCGGCAGCTTCTGCTGCTTCGTTGCCATTGTCGTCGTCATGCGGATCTTTGAGGGACAGCCACTACCTCACTTACAGTTTGGGATCGCACCCAATGCGATAATTGGAGTGCTGGCTACGCTTACTGAACTGTTGCTCATCGTTCCTGTCAGAACAGGAATTGGGCAGGTGAAGTGGTTGGAAGCAATGCGGAAACGACCGATGGACGATTTTCGATCAATAGATGAAGCTAGCAGGGGCCCGTGGGGAAGCATTTTACTTCTCATACGAAGAAGAGGGGGGTAAGAGTCTTTCCACCTGCAAGAATCCTCAGACGACGTCAAAGTAGCTTACTTGGTGAAATTCAGGTTGACAGGCTCATTCGGTGCTGTGGTGGTCATCCTCGCACTGGGAATTGCCACGTTTACCCAACAAGCTCTGAGTTATCATGTTGCAGTTTTGCATACCAATGATGCCCAAATGCCGGTTGCTAATATCATGAATGGCACAGGGTTTGCACAGCTTGCAGACGGTACAAACATATACGGTATCGATCCACAGATGCTGTCTGCTCCATATCTCGGGATTTTCAGTCGACCTCATACTGACTTCACGGCTAAGACCCGTTGTACCACAAACAACTGTACTTGGGAGCCGTATGAAACATTAGGCGTATGCAATACTTGCGTTGACCTGACTTCGAAGCTTCGGAAGATTAAAGCAACGGCTGAGATGACTCTTGTTGGACCAGATCGAAATAAGACAAAAGCGTACTATACAACAAACCACTATGCGCTGCCGAATAATTTCACTCTGATGGGCAAGGAATCAGGAGAAATCTACTCACCAAGTGTAGCACAGTCGAATGGATTGCTGAACCTCTCTACCACGCTGAGCGGACCACAAGGTGGGTCTAATATATTTGCTGAGAAACCTGGAAGAACCTGGGCATCAGTCGCCTTCCCCAACAACGGCTCAAAACTCTTCAGCGTGCTGGGCATAGGGCCTTCGAACGGTAGTTTCATCGAACAGGCAGACTCGAATTTCACGGCCAAACATACCGGCAATGTCAACGCGCCTCCTGTTGCATTCGAGTGCTTACTTCAATACTGTGTTCGCACCATGCGTGCCGAGACTTTCAATGGGTCAATCCACGAGACCGAGATGCGGAGGTGGACAGACCAGACGCAGTCGTTCTACAACGCGAGCGGGTACTATGCAGATATAGTTCTCCAACCCCCTGGGTCCCCGACAGCCTTTCGTGTGAACGGCTACGCCGGTGGAACCTTATCCAAATGGTTGTCGACGTATCTGGAGGGCCATGTGACTGGCTGGCGCAATATATCCACTCTTCCTGCCAGCCTTGTTGGGTATGACTCCCAAATGCAGGAGATTATAGCGCCCTCGTCGCTGTTTGTCCAGCCGATCTATCAGGCCATGAACGAATCCAAGACCGGATTTCCAGCCGTGATGGAAAATCTCGCGGAGGCGATGTCACTCGGACTGAAGAATCTGCCGTATCAGCCTGCTCCTGTTCAGGGAAAAGCCTTCACAAACACCACCTATGCCGTCGTGACATGGCCGTGGCTGATACTGCCTGCACTCGATCTCGTGGGTAGTCTGGCGTTCCTGGTCGCAATCATGTTTGAGACACGGAAAAGGGATATGGTGCCCTGGACGAACAACGTGCTGGCATACTTCTTCCACGGGCTGCAGCAGCCAGTAGCGGAGGAAGGACTTTTGAGTCCGGCTCAGATGGAGGAAAAGGCGAAAGGGTTGATCATGGAATTTTGGAAAGATGAAGATGGGGGGCGGTTAGTGGTGGGGAAGCAGTGATTGAGATTAGCAAGTGAGAGGAACAGATATGTCCTGCTTTCGTGAATTGGCTACTTAGAGCTACGTAGTTGTCTCAACATCTATCGCTCTTCATCTAGATTGGTGCTTCTTTTGAAACTGTACACTTGTAGATGGCAGTTTTAAAAAAGGAGCTCCCCTTAATTGAACTGATAGCGACCTTAGACAACCTCACTCATTCTCCAGGTCGTGGCCATAGATGGAAAGATTGGTGATATTGGACGATGTGACGCACTTGTGTATGACCTTGCAGTGCCACCCATTATTCGCAGATTGTTGTGCAAAGTTACTAATTATGCTAATTCATTTGAATGCCTATATCTCTCTAGACGCTACCATAGCAGACTACAGGCTGCGAGAAGCCTTATCATAACTGTCACTCCGAGCACAGGGTCGACTGAATCATAAGAGAGGTTATTAGCAGCACATACATCCTGGGTGAGTATCCCTCAGCTATGGTCTGTATCGGCAGCGACCAAGCTTGATGTGAGGAATCCCTTAGCGACATTCTACACAAGAACCCATGGTTCATGCGGCGACCAGAATCACTCGCACGTCAAGTCAACTCACGTTCTACCGAGTGCAAATGAGAGAGGAAGCAACTATCGAGACTATCTCAAGATGAAGATCGCAGGTATGAGTTGAGCTTAGATAACAATGATCCTTACATCGCACTCGATTCAGCAAGTATTACTATCCATGCCACGGGCGCCCTGGACCCCTTCCTCAAAGTCCAATGCAGACGGCTCAGCCGCTTGATCTGGTCCGCTTTGAGCCTCTGTAATTATCTATGCACACAAATGTTCCATCTTCTCTTCCGCTAACACCGTCATCCAGGCTCTTCTGTTTCCCCCTCCGCTTGTGGCCCAGGCCGCATCATCCCATGCAACATCTCCCCACTGTTCAAATGCCAGTGCCGCAAAAGTCCCTTCCCACTGGAGCGGCTGCTGCTGAGTTACCAGGGACAGCGAAGACTTGGGTGGGGCTACACGGCGTGTATACCCTCTGCTTCGGAGGGCACCCCGTATCGCATAGTCCCCTACGTGCCAATGAGCGAAGGGACCTGTAGCCAGCTGCAGAAAGCTCATTTGACGAGTGATTCGAGATTGCCTGACGTAGGCTACAAGCTCATCGACTTGTGCATCACTCAGTTCTCGTGGACGACCCGTTCGCTTCTTTGGTGTGATGCTGTCAGCTTGGAGAGCGTATGAGACTTGTCTTGTCGAGACGTGTAGCAATTCTGCAATGAATCTGTGTGTATGCCCGGCAAGACGTAGAGTTCGAATTTGAAGCCTTTGGTTGCGACATAAGTATTGATGGCGCGGTGTTTTTGTTGGCGATCTGGGTAGTGTCGTTGAAGAAGACATAGTTAACTAGGGTGTCGCCTTGCTGAACTGATAATCGGTCGAAGAATGCAGAATTATTATGGAGTGTAATTGATAGACTGACTTCTGTAAATCGCGTTTGACCAGACCTAGATTCCATCATGCGCAGACTTCAAACGGTACTTATAGCCCGTTACTAATGGTGGTGAGCGCCGGGAACCGATCGTTCCTCTAAGCAAGGGCCTCTTCCAACAGCGTGCAGTGCGGGTAAGAGCTGAAAAAAGTAATTGATTTGCTGATATTTGGCGAAAGCAGCTATTGCCTCAAAGAGTTAGGCCCAGTGTACAGAAGGAATGATTGGACGAGTCATTCCATCCCACGTTCCTGAGGCCTCCAATGTCATGAATTACATGCGTTACTCTCGTCTGGCCCATGCGTTCAAGAGCAGCATCCAAATACACAAAAGTTACCCTTGAGATTAGTCCACTCGGCTGTCTTTGAGTTGCAGGCCACGTAATACACTAAGATCAGGTCCTGCAACCCCGGGCCCGCATCACCCGTCCTTGTGGCTTGTTGTAGCCGCAGTCAACACATCCTGAAAAGGGCACAGCGTAGCATGTCATATTTTGCTTTGCAAACAAAGTCACCAACGTTTAAGCATTGTGGCAGTACTGGGTGTAGAGCACTGCAGCTGTTTCACGACGATGAAAACTGTTTTAAATCAGTTTGCACGACGCGCACACTCACGGCTCAGAATTGCCTATGCTGTCGCGCATGTACGCATGTCTGAGTAACGATGCGTGTGGACTCAAAGGGTTATAGACGGTAACTGTAAAGATGAGAACGTGGGTTCAATGTTAATTTCGAGGACGGAGTTACGACGAATACGTTCACTGCTGAAATGCAGCCTTGCCCATGCACCGCGCCAATGCTGCGCACCCCTGCCAATAGGCCAACCTCCTGTAGGTTATCAGAAACACCGTCTTACCACCGCGGCTGGGCCCGCATACAGGGCGCCTGAACATGCATTGTACATTTTGAGAAGCTAAGCTCTATTAAGTCTATGCTGGGTAATGCAAAATAGTTGCAAACTTAATACTGTTGTGTTAGAAATGTCTTCCTTTATTGTGTTACACCGAACCAAAGGACCAGAGTTACGCCTAAAACTTCGTTGCACAGCAAAACGCTTTTTGGTTTTTACGCTAAAGACGTCAGTGTAGCAGACGTGACAGGGTGTTGTACGTATGCATGCACCGTTAGGGACAAGAAATCTGCTATGTTGTTAGTGTCACTTTGCATGACATGGTACAGCAGCCAACCAATAGTTTTGCATTAGCGCAAACTGTACTGCTTCCCTTGCTCAAACTCGTTTAAAGAAGGCTACAGTGGTCTAGGTAAATGCCTGAAGAATTTTGCTATTTTGTGCAAGACAAGACTGCCATTTCTTTATCTTAGTGTTGTCAGCAGTAGTTCTCAAAACTGAAGTTCAAGACGTCTTCAAAGTCTCATATTTGTAGATTCCGTCACCCTTTGCAGGCTCTCTTGTATGGCTCGGTTAACACAACTCACAGAGCCCGATCTGGTTCTAGCAAACGGTATGGTAGTTGGCATAAAGTGTAGGTGGTTGCAGTGGTGGCTTATGAGTGAAACCTACTAATCCGTCTCTCTACAGCAATACACACTGCATGAAGCAGAAGCGGGAAGAAATTTTCATTGTTTTTACTGGCTCAAGATATAGCGAAATAAAGTTCATGTTTTAGGCTGAATCCTGCATTGCCTTGACCTAATTGCATTGCATATACCCGATGCTCTTGTGAACAATAGCCGAGGAAAGTTGAACAAACTCGGCATGTGAAACTCGCATTTGGTTTGTGCCAGTGCTCATGTCAGCAGATTCGTTGAACACCCAACAAGTACTACAAAGGGGCCTTACAGTAGCGTGCGATGTGCATGCAGTCCCTGCATGCAAATCCTTGCGGGTGCAGCTGGCTGCCTACCTACTTGAAGCACAGCGTTGCGACCAATGATGCAGCGCGGAAATTACGGACATAAGCTATGGTGCCTTAGCATGGCATTGTTAGATAACAATTCACAATTCGAACGCTCAGCATTAAAGTATCCCTACGCTGGACGTGAAAAGCTGATAGCACACCAACCTTCCCGTGTGGGCCTACATAGTCTAAATTTCCGGCGCAATCGAAACCACTGACACCACCACCATGCGCAAAAGTCTACTTTTCCTTTTCCTCTGCACGTTCACAATGTGTTCTCAAGCGGCACAGAAGTGTCGTCCACTGGTTCGCCGCCTACAAATTTCACTTCGTCAGGATCTTGCAAGCTTCACGCGCAACACAACTCTTCAATTCCTACATTCGCAATGAGACATCACACAAACGGTATGGGTCGCAGCCCTACCTATGTCAGCGCCGTTGATTTCATACTTCAAACCTGAGGCAGGATGGTTCAACTTGAACCTTGCGTCAAACATTGTGGCACTTCCAAGGACCGGCGTGACGGTGCTGAGTCTACCGTTCGCATGGGTCCATTTTCTCACGACACTGCTAGCGACCGCATCACCTGGCATCAGCATTACGAAGCTACTGCAGATCATGGCAGATTTTGACGCTGTATTTGCTGCCTCGATCAATGCGATCGCGGGATCACGGCACGATTTCTGCGACAGCAGATTTGGAGAGCCACCGAGAACACTCTTACAAGAAGCATGCTAGCTGGTACTGCATACGTCTCCAGTGAAGTGGATCTGAGGAACGGCACCAGCTGGTGCTGCAGTTGGGTGTGGACGCCATCCATCTACGCAAGATTCAGAAGTACTTCCACCTCTTTATGTTTTCGCCGTCCGCTTACGAAAGCATGCTTTCTGCAATGCGATTCCGCTGACTGCCGAATGTTGGTCAGTTGTTGCACACTGTTGGATGGTTTCTGAAGTCCGGGGCTGGAGATGAATGATACGCGCTAGAGATGGCGCGCCTGTGAAAAAGGGGGGGTTCTCGTTGGATTGCGTCATCGGGAATGGATGCGTAAATGTTTCACCCCGCTTACATCTTTGCATGAGCGTCTCTTTACAGTTGCTGCAATATCTTATCGCCATCTAAAGGGGCCTTCATCAAAAAATTCCTCAGCCATTTGGGTTTTACACAGGTCTTAGGCTACCTAAGGAGTGGCAAAGAAACAGCGCTGCGGTAGTTGTCTGTTGACGAGGACGCAATGTACTTGAATCTAAAACCCTGCTATATTAATTGCCTAGATCTCAGCCTAACGAAAATTGGGTATCTGTGGACCTAATCGCACGAGGAAGACGTAGTGGCAATGCACGGACCGCTTCTGCCTAGACTGTAGGCACAAAATAAAGATGAACTGAATTTGACTATCAGCTTTAATATCCTCGCTGCTCGTTTCTCACAACAGCTCCCGTGTGAATCTGATAGGCACAAAAGACGTTTTACGTTGGAATTATGCCAAAACACACCCGCAAAACCGCATCCAGTCAGTCGCGATCTCGCGTCGAGCCAACAAGATCGAGCGTCAGAACCCGAAATCGACAACAACCAGCACGAGAGGAGAAACCGAAACCAAGCGTCCGACAGCGAAAGCTTAAGCAGCCGGCACTTGCGTTCCTTGCGAGATCTCAGGATGAGATCGAAGCAGATCCCAATAAACTGAGAGGTCTCTCCAGTCTTCCGAAGGAACTGCTCAAGCAGATTGCGGGCAACCTTCCATTGGCTTCTGTTATCTGTTTTACACTTTCTTGCAAAGAAGCTGCAGAAGTCGTTGGCACGCAATCTTGGGTGCGATACAAGAAAGAGAAGCAATGGTCTACAGACAGGATGGCTTTTTGTGAACTGTTGGTGCGAGACTGGGGCAACATACTGGAGTGTTGTCCCCAGTGCAACGCCCTTCATCCCCCGCTTCAGCCAGCCAGGAGTCACCGCGAAACAAAGTTAACGAAATGTTGTTTCGGGCAAGATGCCATGATTGACTATCTCCCCCAAGATGCCTCACATGGCTTCAACCCAGTCTTCGTGCATATCGCCGGTGCATTGAAGATGTCTGAAGACTTTGCCTCGAAGTATAGCCATGGTATTCTCATCGACACACTATCCGGCGATTTCACGATTACGAAGAATAACATCTTCTGGAGACTCAAATCGACTGGACAGCGCATTGGTGGGAATCTAATTGTCACACATGTCCACACTCTCCAAAATAAAGATAAGGAAAGCCTCCGTGTAATAGACCTTCTGGCTCTTCCTATCCGTCTTTGTCCTCATCAATCAACCACATTTGACTTGCCGGAGCGATCCCGATACATCAAAGGTGTCGAGAAGAATGGATCATTGTTGACCCATGTAATAACGTCTGCGTTTCCAGCAGCGGCGCAAGCAAACGTCAACATGGATTCGTTCAAGCGACCGATGCCGTCCGAACAGGAACAAATGTCTAGGGCGCAGGCAGGAGAAGCTGTTCAATGGCGGTGTCGCTCATGTCCGACGAAGTATCAAGTACATTATTCGAAGGAAATCGTTACGATCACAAGTTGGCATTACTTCGGAAGGGATCTGTACCACGCTTCAAAATACTGGAAATGGCTGGTGAGAAGAGCTGGGACATCGCTGGGTCCGGAGAAGAGGAATGATGAGTGGTGGAGCCCGTCGAGAACTGTACCTGATTTTGTGTGCGAACCCAGATAACTAACACGTCAATATCTCGGTATTCTGCCTTGTGCTCAGAGGTGCACTTGGTTTCTCAGATGAAAGATTGTGATGGTCTTACGAATGACTTCATTGGGCTCGACACTGGATGTACATAGCTCTTAAGCTCAATCCCACCAACAGACTCTCTTCCATCCGCAGATGAGCAGCGGCTCTCGCCATGGCTCTTTCAAGATCCATCGTCTGTGCACCTCGCTAAGACACGCCGTAAAGCACTAATATACACTCTGACTGACCCGCTTTCCTCAAGACATCTTAGAGAGATCATATTGCTGAAGCGAATCTGTGGGTCAGCATCTCGTGACTGTCTAAAGTACGGCTGTGTGGAGCAGTGTATATAAATCGCTTGAGTAAGTAGTCTAGGGCTAGAAGCTGTAATATCATTCTCTGTGATCTTATCAGGCCGTGAGTCCTGCAAAATGTAGTTTAGCTTTCTTGTGCGGTTAATAAATTTACATCTAATCTCTGCAGCACTTCAACACATGTGATGCTTGCCTAAGCAGTTAGGATTCAGTCTGTTCTTTTAAGGCTTCATCTTTGAATCATAATCATGACAGTCAATAAGATTTGCGGATTCGTCAATCTTTCCAGAGCATTGAACTATGTTCTGAAACAAGACGATGTTGTTTTTGTTGTAGAGCAACACATTTATATCTATCTATGGCACTGCGACGCTGCTATATTTTACAGCCCTCGTACTTTTCTGAAACCGCCCTTATGTTTTCACGAGATTCTTTTGTACCTATTATTAGAACACGCCTGCTGTGATTGTTCATTCTATAGAGGTTCTAGAGATTTGCTAATGCAATTTTAGGCTATACTTTTAGCTCACATTTCATCCAATTCGTGTTGCGACACGGTTTTGGACTTAAGCAACCCGGTACCTACATAGTACAGGTATAATCCTAGAACTAGTATTGTCTTTTGATATATAATGGAGCATATGTCTTAGATATTCAAGTTAGACAAGCAAGACTTGTTTCTAGAAGACACGAAATCTTATAGTAAACATCCAGACATGGAAGAGTTCTCTAGATTCATAGTCTGTCTACCTTTCAAATTTATCTAATCGTGGACAACTTTTCAAACAATAATAGACATCTATTTTTAGCAAACCTTACAACTGAAACCGATAAGAAGCTTAAACCAGCTAAGCTGCTGTAATTCGCACTAGCAACCTCGTGTTGTGCAAATACAGTCAAAAGAGTTAAGCAGATAGGTCTTTGACTAGCCCGATTGGTCCAATGCTGAAGCACCCACATCTTTGTAAGATTGCGCTTACTATGTCGTAAGGTCTCAATTTGCTGAAACGTAGATTGAGAGTCCAGTTGCTCTTTGCACGGCAAACTTCGACCGCTTTGTGAGCCGAATAATGATTCAGAAGATCTAAGTCTCTCTTTGGTAGCATCGTGCTGCACTAAGCCGGGGATTGAGCTGCGTTTACATCAATTTTGCCCGAATGTACCTGCTTGTCGCTTCTTGATCGGCTAGAACGCACAGCGAGACATCAAACAGCCACAGTACCAAAGCCTGAGTCCTACGGTCAAACCGGCGCGTGTACCACTTACTCGCGTCGCTTGCACAACGCAGCATCAACTCTAGCTCTTCCAGGTAGCGAGCGCTAGCATTCAAGCATGGACTAAGTGCGTGCATCGACTAGACAACAGATGATGCACTTTCAACAGCGTAAACCTGCCAGATCTTGCTCTCTCCATTTCTCTCATGCTCTCTGTAATGTTCGTGCAAGATGCGCAGTCCGATTTTGGGCTCTCTGATCCACACGATTCGTGGAATTCGAGGCGTCTTGCTACTACTTTGTGAAGTCTAGTAGCAACAGAACCCCACAGTCTCTTCCATGAATTATACCGTTGTCCAAGCCTCAATCGAAAGCTGCATTCTCCTGCCTGCATGCTGCAGATTCGGAAACGTAACGTGGAATGCGATCAATCGTATTTCAGATGCGGCACCCAAATCTACTTAGGCGTTCTTTCGCTACCCAGGTAGTGCTCATCCCTTCATGAGAACCTTTGTATGTAGTGCACTCAGTCTCAAGCTTTTTGGCGATGGTCGTAGCAGCAGAAATAGTGAAGAGTATAAGTCCTACAGTTCAGCTACTTGTGAGCTGTTTGAGAAGTCGCTCGTTATGTTAGGCAGGTACAAAGCTTGAATCGCCAACCACGATCCACAACGCCGCCTGTGCGGCACAACCCCTTGTAATCTGAAGCCACACTCTGCCCCACACCCCACATCCCACGCTCCTCACTCTGCGCTCCTTGCTCATGTCGCGCAATGCGCTCTGATATTGACTTCCAATCCGTTGACAAGAGAATCGCTGATCTGAGCCCAGCCAGTGCACATAAATTGATTGCGCCATGTCACGCAAAGAAATGCTGACGATGGGTTGGGTCGTCACCGAATCAACGCTCGTTTCGTCCTACCTAGCAGCAGTCAACCTCTACCACCTCTTTCCATATATGGTTAGCTGCAAGCTGGTACTGCTCTGTCGACGGGAAGAAGGCCAGCCGCTTCTTGAATCCCTCGATCTCCCTGACATTCAGCCTCTCAGCCACTATGCGCAGTGTCTGCACTGCCCACCGCCTCCAATGATCCTCCGAGTCGCATGACTCGACGCAGTAGAAAAGCGAGGCCAAGATAGGCTCGAGACTTTTGCTGTGCGACCAGGCGACAACGCCACCGCAACTATCGAGAGCTTGTTGTATTCGCAAAAAGACTAGCTGGTGTCCGGACCAGGGAACAACCAGACCGAGACGAGAGCGGGCCTGCCGAACGATCGCCCACACCAACAACGGCAGGCTTGCCGCCCACACCCTGAACATGGTTGACATCTCTTGCCCTAACCTGCCCTCGGGCAGTGCCGCAGTCCACGGCTCTTCCACCGAGACACACAGCGCCTGAGACATGGCTTCGAAATGTAGGTTGCTCAACGCTTGCTGATCGATACGCTCACGCCACTCGCTCGAGGTGGCGAGCGCTAGCCGGTGTAATCGAACGGCAACGTCGTACACAAAGGCGGGACTGTTGCGGAACCGCTTGACGGTTCTCCATGCTTTCATCTGCGCGTCATCGCAAAAGGACATTGAAAGGATACCGCTTTCTGGAAACAGGGGCGGACTGAAAGCCGGCTCCGTTCCTCTGGCGCCTGCCAGGCAATATGTTATCCTACGAGACTATTAGCACAGCTTAGAGACCCCTGAGGATTTTTGCTGACCACGTCACCGTTCGTTGCAGCTCGAAGTCCAACTCTCGAATGCCTCCGCACAAGTCAATGAGGTGTCTCAAGGCTTCGACGTGACCTTGAGCCTCGTCCCAATCGCCCTCCAAAGCCTGTAAGCTAATAAGCGAATACTCTGAGCGATAAGGCAGCACAAACTCACACACCCGTACGCCAGAAGGCTCACGGCAAAGACGATGGGTGGCGAAACCGCACCTACGCCTGCATCGATACTGTCTCGAACAAAGCACACTGTTTCGACCTTTGAGCTCAACGTATTGCAGCTAGGACTCGAGGCTTTTGTTCTTATGTCTTCGAGTACACAACGAATGTATTGTCGTGCCAAATAAGACCCATCGTACTGTGGAGTATTGCTGTTCACATCAACAGCGGAGGGATGCACAACACCTGGTGGAAGGTGGTATTGTCAGCGCCAAGCTAAGCAAGTGGATGTGAGTTGAAAGCTGCGCGTGGGCGCTGCTGTGAGGTTGATGGTGGAGAGAAACGGAGGGTTTTGCTCAAGTCTATCCGCCTCTGCGCAAAACTTCCAGCATGGTAGGAGGGTAGGTAAGAAGATATTTACTCACTAGTAAGATCCGGCCGATCAAGACTGGGATCGAAACAAGGAACCAGAAATGAGAAAGCAGATAGCGGTGATGACAACATCGATCCCGTCCTGAGCCAATCTAAACTCCCTAAGCCAGCCACACTTTTCTCGGCCTCGAAGGACGTGGAGCGACTGTTCTTGTCGCGTTGCTTGCTCTTTCTTCTCTCTCGGGGCGACCGAGGCTGCGATTTTTCCCCATGGTCTCTTTGTTGTTGCTGCTGTTGCGAGTAGTTCTTCATCACATGACTCCGCACAATTTTTAGTCTTTGCTTGTTTGCTTCAGAACTCTGGTCGCTTGTCGCTACGAGAAACAGGTACTGAGCCGTTGGTGACGTTGCCGGAGATGGATGATGTGCTACCTGTGGTTTCACTGACTTGCGGCGGGGTGTTGAGGTCGCTTCGCTCGTAAGAACACATGTCGAGGATGTTAAGTCTCCTTGCATTCCGAATAGACTAGCCATAGAGTGCGGAAGTGAGATTTGACCAGAAAATTGGACTGGTTGTAGTGATAGTGATATGACAGATATGTGGACAGTGTTGAAGGAACACAGTACAGGTCAAAGGTTGCCTGAAACTGGCCTCGATGGACGGTTCTATTTCCATCGCAGACGACGTTAGCCGTGTACACTGGTAACAAGGAGATATCGAGCGTTGATTAACATACATGTCAAAGTAGGCAAACTGCTTTGAATTACGACTTCACTGGGAACGACCGGTTTTAGCACGTAAAATATCAAGGCAGCCTGCCATTGCATCACTTTGCATGTCTGAGAACCTTGCGTGAGCAAGGTGCTCCTATAGTGTAGGCAGGACGGTATGCCGTTAGATGGCATACTAGCTTTCCAGGCAAAGGTGCATAGGCATGATATCGATCGTGATTTCGATCCCCCACGTTCTTACCGCCTACCACTACAACTCGTTCTCTGGTGATCGATGCCAAGTGCTCGATCGCGCTTCAAGAACCACAGTGATGTGGTGCTCTGAGCACGAGGTAAATGGGTCCTAGCCTTCCAGATTCAACATCTGTAGTCCGACTTACCTCATCTTGCCGTAAACAGCAAGGCACAGATCACTACTAGGCTCTGCCACTGCAACCCATCCGCGTTCTGAGCTCACAAAATGTCAGCCTTGCGTTTGTCAAGCAGTCATAAAACTTGTTGAAAGGGTGTCGTACGGGTACCTATGACCCAATCAGGACTAGGCCTTTTTCAGGTCAATAGCGCGTACTCTGCTCCATCGTTTGTGATCGATCAATCCCCCACCATCTCATGCAACAAATGTGGCCGAGAACGTCCGACTCATAGTCCAGATGTGTAGAGCGCTTCCACCTTTTAAGGCCCCCATAGTCTCCACTGGTGCGCACCAGATCCAGTCTGCAGCGCGAGGTTGTTGTGGGTGTAAAGCGCCGGCTGCAAAAGGTCTGACTGCAGCGATGCTTGAATGCAAGTACATGCTAGCCTATGACTGGGCAACAGGGACGGGTTTATGATCTTGTTTGAAGGTTAGGTTTACTCTCCAGTGCAAGATTGGCTGCACAAAATTCCATGTTTCTTACGGCCAAAATAAAAACAGTGCTGCTCCTACACACAGTCTGGTTGGGGTACACAGTAGATAATTAGACTACGGCTCTCATTGTCTTTTTTATGAACCCTTTAGATCGCTGGAGGTACTTTTCGACCGTCTCGAGTTGGTAAGCCAATCACTGAGCACGCAAATGACAGCTTCAGCCGCATTGCCTACATGTGTCCCACTACTACGGCAGGAGCCTGAGGCGGCGCCGTAATTCTGAGCACTGCACATCGCATACCCGCATATTCCCTGTACTAGATCACACTTACGCAGCTCACTGGACTGGTCCGCTTACTTAAACGCAAACATGGATTACGATCCCTCAGTCTTAAGTTGCCAGCAACAGAAATATGTCCATATACCTACACATCATTTGAGCGTTGTATGGTTTTCATGGTCACAACCAGCTATGCAGGTAGATCAAAACATCCACTTGGAGTTCTGTACACGTCGCTGCGACCACGACGCAGTGCATTCTCACAAAGCAGGCCCTATAGACCGTTGGTGTACACACTCTTTGCAACATGAAGACGCGCAAGCCAGCTGCACTTTACAATCCCTGCTTTAACGGTTTCCCGCTCGAACATAGAAACACGAAGAGTGCAATTACCCGAAGGATTCGCGCAACTTGTAAGCGACATAGCCCGAAACAGATGCACATGCCTTGCCAGACGGGTGTACGACAAACGGCGGAAGATGGCCCTGCGATGTGCAGTCCCTCTTGGTGGTCAGCGTTGAGCGCAGTCGATTTCTGGCATAGCTGCGATTTGATGAGATTTTCTGGGTCTAGCGGCTTAATCACGATGGGGGGCCGTAAAACAGAGCCATGGGCGGGCTGTGCGGTGGTCCGCAGCTATTATTGGTACTCACCTCTTCGACCAGCGCGACCTCACGTGGCTGCAGTAACACGATTCGGAAGAGAAAGCAGAGAGTGCACCTCATTCTCAAGGGCAAGGACTGTTTTGCAAAGACAAGCCATGAATGTCAAGTTTACTGAAAGACAACGCAGAGAGCCGCCTTCCACTAGCGGCACTTGTAACGCGGCGGCGGAACAGATGACAGCCGAAGATGTAGGTACTTTGCGGATGCACCCCGAACAAGTTCTCTTATGCATGTCGGAGTGGAGATGCGGCTAATCTGATTGGCAGATCCCAAACGCTCCCCACATGTCGTGTCGGGATGAAGTGGCGTGCTCCGCGAGATCCGAATTGGTAGCGCGCTGCATCGGCCCCTGTGTCTTGAACCTGGACTAGTTGCTTTGACCAATCCTGCAGCACTTTCCCGATGCACCTCGCTGTCTCGTAGCAAAGAAAGGAGAGGTTGTTGCTGACGGCTGCGATGAACGGGATGACGTCTAGACACTAGGATCCAAGGGACCCAGATGTGGCCGCAAAACAGACTGGGCTGAACCAAGTCGTATCCACGGAGCCCATGCCCATTGTTTGTGTCATGATTCATGCTCCAGATTTGGACCCAGGTTCGACACTTGACGGTTTGATTGGTTCGCTAGCATTTTGCAGTAAAGTTCACTACTTTGTCAGCGCAAGACGTTGTCTCCAGCTGAAAATAGTGGCAAGATGTAGGCACGAGTACCAAAAGCTTCTTGCAAGAACACCTGAGGCTCTGCAAAGCAGACTGGCAATGTCGTTTGGTGGTTCTTTATAGGTCCCGTCTCGAAGTCGGAGGGGCAAACCTAGCAAAGGGTAGAAGGCACAGGAGAGGATTTGTCTAGTCGAACGCAAAATAGGATTGATCGCTATCAATTGAGAACCTGGTGCCGCACGCACATGGACTAAAACACTATGCAAATTATAAAACTCATGCCCACGAGACCGAAACTTATTAAAACCGCAAGGAAATGTTTTCTGGATCGAGTGTAGGTGCGCGGTAGTTGAGTACAACCAATGCAGCACAAGACGGTCTTACTAGATGAAGATAACCTCTCCGTCGTTAAGAAAGCCCCGTGATTGAGGCTGATTGGTGGCATGGCCAACTCAGAGCTGTTTTATGATACGTACCGCCTTCTCATCAGATCCCTCCATCACCAGGCAGCTCGGACTAGGAAGGATTACTACATGTGACCATAGTATTACTCATGTCGACTTACGTTGGGATAGTAGTGCTGTACAGTCATGATCTCGGTCCCGTTGAAAGTGCCAGGAGCTACAAAGTCGATCATGTTGAGCCAATCGTACTTGGGGGACGCAGTCTGTACGCGACTGAACCGGAACGTCAGGTCGTGGAAAATAAGACGTGGGGTGGCTTACGAGACTTACACAACGCCATTTTGGGATTTGCGAATAACAGCGACGCCAGTATGTTTCACATAGGCCCAGTAGCCATCCTCAAGCCTGACAACGTAATAGATGACTACAAATAATATCTCTCAGTTGAATCTCATGCTGAAATTCTGTGGAAACGTACCGAGCTCAAGATAATTGGTTCCGGGGGGAACAATGCCGTCGTCGTTGGCCCGTAGAATCTCGCCAATCTGTTGACCTTTCGTGTCGTACCAGTACCCTCTGCAAGGAACTTGGTCAGTTTACTCAATAGCATTGTCATAATGTTACAGCGTACTCGCGACTCCAAAAACTGGTCTGTATGCCAGAGGGTGTTTCGATCGTGTGATTCTGCAGTCATCGTAAGTGACCGTACACTATGGGCCAGCCAGAATCCAAATACATTGTTCAAATCCCAGTCGATCTTGGCGGTAAAAGCTAGCTTTAATTGAGGAGTTGATAGCGGACCGGTGTACTCGAGGCCTGGTTTGGAGGGAACGATCGGAGCTGATTCATTGGAGGTTGGAACCGCGAAAGCTCCGAGACCGCAGACGAAAAGTACCCAAGTGATGGTGGAGAAAAACATTTTCGTGGATGGAAAGATCGCGTTGTTCTTGAGAATCCAATGGTTGTGGTCGTGATTAATGAAAGAGGCTCGACAAACTCTTTTTATACTTTCCTACTCGTCGAATCCAGCTCCTTCGGTGGCCTTAAGTTTCGATCATTTGGACCCCATTCTCACGCCAAGAACGCTGGCTGAGATGCCTTGTGGTGGTGGTGACGAAAAGCGAAGCCGCGACAGGAGCTAGCATCTTGGAAGTTCAACGAAGCCACTTCCTTCGTAAGCAGCCACTGAGGTGCTTACGGGGCTTGCTGCCGTGTTGTATATATGGAAAGTTTCCTACGGTTCCCGAAATCAAACTGCCAGAGTCAGGTCACAGTTGGTAGGTGGTGATGGAGTTGTGAGCCAAGTAAAATATTGCGTCATTTGCTTACATGCTACGGGTAACACACCAGCACACCACGGCCTCTATTTACTGGTATTCCTTTTGCTCAGCCCCTGCGACGGGTGATACCCATGACACCCGATTGGCAACGAACAGCTCGACAGCTGGCTTGGCATCCTCGATCGCAGACCCATCAATGACGCCTACTTTGATGATTCTGTTATCACCAAATGACTCGCTCTGGCGCCAGAGCGTTGACCCGCAGTCACCACAGAAGTTGGAAGTTATGATCTTGCCGCTTTCTGCCTGTTTCGGGAATGACTTAGGCGTACCCTTCGTCACTGAGAAGCTCTCGCCAGGAACAATGACGTTGGTTGAGTAGGCGGAGCCAGTGATCTTGCGACAATCGAGGCAATGACAAAGTGCCTGGATTTGATCAGTTCACAGCCAATACAAACAGAACAGGACCGATTACGCACCTTGACCTGGATTTCACCCGTGGACTTGATACGGACTGCTCCACAACAGCAACCTCCTTCAAGCATAGTGTTGGGCATCTTGTTTAACGGAATACTTTCAATGAGGGAAACCTGAACGAAGTCAATAGAGAGAATTATGATGCTGTGGAAGCCACGGCATCAACTTATACCACCACAACCTTGTGCACATGGTCTTACTGCACTGCGTATCGTCGTATGCTTGTTGTGTCATTGATACTACACGACATGCAGCGACAATGCCGATGCCCTTGCTTGTCGATGCCAAAATAGTCGATGGTGCTGAGCTCCTAATCCTTTTGTGACGACTAGTTCAAGCACAAGATGAGAATTCCAAGTACAGCTGTGCATGCTGCGGTGATGTCTAGACTGGGAATGAGTAATCCGGAATGCTTGCTGAGAATTTGTGAAGTTTGATCTATGCTTGCTAGGGTCGTCTAGCGAACAACAAGAGCTTACGTGCGTCAGGGGTACCTCTTTCCTCATAAGGCCAAGTGCTTATTTGATCAAGCTTTTGCTTACATCCATGCTTTGCATTGTTATAGCTGCATATATACACCGCCCGTCATACAACCAGCCCGGCGGTGGCCTAACGCAATGGTCGCGGGCGGGCCGTCCCTGCATGAGCGCCCATGCTTATTAGCAGGGCATGGACCCAGTCAACCCACACACGCCCCATTACTCTGCTGATGACAGAGTCGAAAGCGTGCATCGCACGTGCAGTCAGCAGCGCATAGTGTATGCTTGTGGGTAACAACTACGTATTCCACGAAAATACGTCTGGCGGCTTGTTAGACCGCAGATGATCTCATCGCTATTCCAACTTGTTGCCACCAATCTGGTACATGACGTTGGTCTCCGTGAGTATCCACCGATATGTTCCGACAGCACATAGGTTGTCCTTGCAGCTGCTGCATTGTTTTGGCAACAAAGTCCACCAACTGACTGCAATCCACGGATATTCGACTTGTCGCTGAGAACGTATATAGGCCGACACCGACACAATGTGGAAAGTGAAGCAAGCCTTGAACATCAAGGCAAAGCCCAATAAACATCCTTCCACGCAAAAGCTGGCCACTGCGATCGAGAAAGACAACAGCGCTTCACCTTCTGATACGGAGCCCACTTCTGAGACCGAGAACAAAGACTCAAGCGGACCCGACCAAGATGCAGCGCCACCACCAAATGGTGGCTACGGCTGGGTATGCACGGTCTGCGTTGCTCTCATTAATGCGCATACCTGGGGCCTCAATTCCTCCTACGGCGTGTTCCTCGCCTATTACCTGAGATCAGAAACATATCCTGGGGCAACATATCTCGAATATGCCTTTGTGGGTGGCCTCTCCATATCGCTTGCGATGTTGGTCTCACCAGTGGCTACTCTATTGACCCGAAAGTATGGAACTCGTATAACACTGGTCGCTGGTGCGATACTACAATCCGCTGGGCTCATCGGGGCATCATTCTCTACCAGTATTTGGCAGCTGTTTCTAAGTCAAGGAGTAGCCTTCGGATTTGGCATGGGCCTGCTCTTCGTCGCGTCAGTTGGTGTTCCGCCACAGTGGTTCACTACGAAGCGATCCCTTGCCAACGGTATTGCTTCGTCTGGCTCTGGATTCGGCGGTCTCTTATACTCTCTGGCAGCTGGGGCCATGATCAAGTCCATTGGATTGGCTTGGTGTTTCCGGGTGCTCGGCATTCTGTCGTTCAGTGTCAACACCGTCTGTGCTCTCCTCATTCGCGATCGCAACAAGATCATTGGATCGCGACAAAAGACTCTGGATATTAAGTTAATGAAGCGACCGGAATTTATCCTTGTGTGTGCATATGGCTTCTTCTCGATGCTTGGCTACATTGCACTAGTATTCTCTTTGGCCGACTACGCAAGAAGCATCGGCCTGGACAACTCGCAAGCCTCCCTCATTTCTGCTGTATTAAATCTGGGTCAGGGATTCGGGAGGCCGCCTGTCGGATATTTCTCTGACGGCTTTGGGCGGATCAACATGGCTGGAACGGCTACCTTCTTGTGCGGACTCTTCGCGTTGGTCATTTGGAGCTTCGCAAAAAGCTTCGGAGTGCTCATCTTTTTCGCACTTATCGGTGGCACCGTTGCAGGCACTTTCTGGGCGACTGTGGGTCCAGTCACGGTGGAAGTGGTCGGCCTTCAAGATCTGCCCTCTGCGCTCAATTTGGAGTGGCTGGTGACTGTGTTGCCATGTACCTTTAGTGAGCCCATAGCACTCGAGATGGTAGCAGGCACCGGAGGCTACCTGGCTACAATTCTTTTTGCTGGCTTCATGTATATCGCAGCGGCTGCTAGTGCGTTTTTGCTACGAGGATGGAAGATCGGCGAGTTGGACGAAACTGCTAGACTAAATCACGACGAACAGCATGGCATGCGCGCTATTGACACTAACAAAGAGACCACTGGAGAGATGGCGAGAAGGAAGGGAAGAAGCGTGATGTTCAGAAACATTTGGAAATGGCGCAAGGTGTAGTGAGCCAGTAATTTGTTTGTCCCCTGCATTGGGTTGTATCTGGCAAAAGATGAGTGCCTCGCATATGGTTCAGAAAATTCACGGTACAACCCTCTAAGAATTTCCCTGCAACCTCCTCGTCGACCCGGATGCTTCTGAGACAAGGCTACTTGGAGAAGTGGCTAGATTAATTTCATCGGTGTAATAGTATAGCTGTTGGACATTTTTGGACAGTTGTAGATGTCTTCCTAACATTTCACGACGTTCATCGTGTGCGGTGACAGATTTTGACGCCTTCCTAACAATCTCTCCTATAGCTGAGGTTTTGCACATAATATTGCCTATATTATCGCACTAAATTGTAGTACTATTGTACCAGTATAACCACTCTTTTTGGCTGTGACATGAGGTTTTGCTATTATTTGCGTTGACTGCATCTGGAATACTAAAGCTCAATCTTTTACCATACGTTTGCCAGCGTTATAAGTTTGCTCGTCTAGTGTTAAGCCTTGCATCTAGGCATCGTAAGATTATCACACTGTGGGACAGGACTCTAGCTGAGCGATGGGTACCGGCAGACAAGCTACCTAGACCTAAACTTTGTGAGAAGGGCCTGCGTTAGTACTCATGGTGCACATTATTCTGCCTAGTAAGGTTCATTGCCGATGTTCTTCCTACGGATTGAAGAAGTGGTTGCACATCCGTTCGAGAGTATGTTTGCAGGAATCGAAAGACAGACAGACCCCGCCTTTATAATTCGAAGTACAGCAACACTGAGAATAGATACAGCGATCAATCACAAGAAACCTTTTAGGAACCAGGATTGCACTTGAGGTAGAATATACAATGTTTGGTCGAGATTGACGTTCAAGATACGGCTAGACTACATCCCGTAAGATTTTCTAGTATTGATATCAATCTATGCATTATGAACGGCACTAAATAAACAGAACCTCGTCTGGTGTCTTTCTAAAAGTCAAGCATGTCCGCCACAACTAACCGACTACGACATCTTTATGAAGATGATGGCGTCAAAGCCTCACCCACCGCGAAAGGAGAAGCGAACTGGACATTGGTATTCGGTAGGAAGATAGTATGCGGTGGGCGCGCATCATCTTCACTTTCACTGGAGTCATCCGGGAGGGATTTGAATTCGGGTGCTCCCGAAAGCAAGCGCTGGGCTTTGTAGTAGTCCAGTATCTCTGTGACAATTCCTGGTTTTGCCGAAGAGGCAATGACGGTGAAGAATCCAGCCGCCGATGCAATTTCAGCTGCACGCAGCTTAGTTTCCATCCCACCAGTTCCATTTGGTGTGCCGGCGCCGAGATCTGTGTCGACTAAAAAGATCTCGTGTTAACATGTCTGGTGTTCCTGTACAACCAATCGGAATAAGCTTACTGTTCTTTCTCAACGAGCTCACTGAGGTGACAAAGGCAATGCTTGCAGCATGAGGATCATACTTAGGATTAGTTGCATAAAGCGAGTCCACGTCAGTGAGTAGGAACAGGAAAGATGCCTGGACCATGGTCGCGGTGACGGCACTGAGAGTATCATTGTCCCCGATGCGAAGCTCCTGTTGTCCGTACGTCAGTGCTGATCCCCGATTATGTTTGCAGAACTTGCTTTGGTAGAGAGCGTGTCGTTTTCATTCACTATCGGCACCACGCCAATTGAGAAGAGCTCATTGAAGGTTCGAATGGCACTGTCGCACCGTTTGGGCTATTGAATTATAAGCTCCCAGCCCATAATGTCACTTGCACGATCCCCAAACTCACCGAAGAGAGGTCCTCATGTGTAAGCAAAATCTGCGCAACAGGAGTCTTGCTTTCGGCGAAGATCTCTGACCACATCGAAATCATCTCCCCCTGCCCTACGGCTGCGAGGGCCTAGAGAACCACATCAGTAAACCTTCGTCTAAGGAGGGTTGAATCTGCTTACCTGCTTGCCTGACTGCCTTCTGGGTACGGTTCTACGTTGTGTCCGCAACAAACCTAGGCCAACAGCACCAGAGCTGACGAGTACAACCCTAAAGCCAGCATTACGTAGGGTAGTGACAGTAGAGGCTACGTCGCGTAAGCGAGCGAGCTGAATGTCATCACTCTCTTCGTGAATGATAGATGATGTGCCGATCTTAATGACTATTGTACAAGGTAGATCATAGCTGTTGACAGGAGGTGTTACTGGAGGACTGGGTGATGGATTGAGTGATGACATTATCGCTATCTCTCGAGGATGGTGTTGAGAACGAGAGGAACCGGCAGGTACTGAGGAGCAAGCTGGCTCACGGCAGACAGTTTTAACTTCATTCAAGAGAGTCGGAAGTCATCAAGTGATGCAGTCTAGAGACAGGTTTACAAGATGCTCACGGAGAATATTCGAGCCGTTCAGATGACGACAACCCGTACATGTAACGGGGGACTGTTTGAGTCTCCGCACCATGTATAACCACAGCTGTGGTACGTAAAAGAAGAAGCCATCTCTGCATGAATCCCCCGAACACTTGCGATTTTGTACATGGTGAGGTTGTACCATACTATGTTACTAACGGCGCTAAGCCTAAACCAGCCACGCAAGCGAGACCCCAGCATCTTTCCGCGGTTCTCTTTCGTTCAAGGTAGCTGATCTAATTGTGCGACAAGTTTCAATTCGGTACGCAAATCGAAGACCTGAAATTTTCTTGAAATCTTTGGTATACACAAAACCGTGTAGTGGAAGCGCTGCAGCTCTAAGTGTGCTAGTTCACGTAAAACTGTCATGCAGCTATGCCAGCACTAGAGGGCAGATGAGGTTAGTAAGAACGCGACATGGGTATGCGACCAACGAAATATCACGTCAGCAAGCCTGCCAAACAGCCAGCCATTCGTGACCCACCCACGATGGTTACCTTTCTCACCCGAGACGCCGAACAGCTTGATCGCCGATGCTGCATGCAAGATCGAGTGGGAGTTGGGATTTGGTAATTTGCGGCTCCATGTTCAGCGCTGACAGCAGCTAGGTACCGGGAGGGGACGGGCCGTGCATGATGCGAAATTGCGCCACGGGAGTGGGCAGCCCACGCGGGCGCTAATTTTACCCGCTCGCAAAGGCGTCTGCATCGATTGCGGCCTCGCACGCTGGTCGGTACTGATGTAAGCTAATGGGCCCTAGTTCCGCATTTGGAAAGTGCCAGAAAGTGGCTCCGCGAACGTTAACTCGAAACCAGCAAATGGTTCTGAGCAGAGTAAGCCAATCGAAACTGTCAATAATTTACGCTCGACAGACCATGGAGTTGGGGTCTCCAGATCTGGACGTTGCTCATGCAAGCACTAATACAATGAGTACCTTGCTTGTTCTATAGGCTACTGCTCCACTGGCTGGCAGAGCGGCCGCAAACGTGACTGTTGAAACGAGCATCAGACGATTCAGTCTGCCCAACCGCACAAGTCAGCATGAGCTGCGCATTGAGGTACAAACGGATTATGCTCACTTGTGAGTGGATGTGGACTACATCACCTTGCGGGCAAAATATATGCAAGACCCTCATGATGACGAGAACATCTAGGAGAACTAGTTTGATAACT
This sequence comes from Ascochyta clinopodiicola, assembly GCA_027946445.1. Classification (NCBI taxonomy): domain Eukaryota; kingdom Fungi; phylum Ascomycota; class Dothideomycetes; order Pleosporales; family Didymellaceae; genus Ascochyta; species Ascochyta clinopodiicola. The sequence continues at coordinate 97,977 of JAPEUW010000071.1, forward strand.
GGGGTGGCCTTACGCACCGGGTAAGGGAGGAGAATGATGCAGTGTTGCAGCACGATGAGCGAAGTGGCGCCCGGAAGCTTTGCTCGAATGTATAAAGACTTAATCCATACAGAGGGAAGATATCACAAGCATCCAACTCACAGATTACTATTCATCGACACTTCACCAAGATGAGCAAGTTTTTCAACTCTTCATTCAATTCTACGGAGAGGATGCCTGGCGCAGAGGGCAATCTCGGTTTTATCCACGCCGCTAAGGATCTCAATATCCTATATGCCTCAGCAGCGGTGACAATCACTGCTGTACTTCTTGCCGGGTTCCAAGCGGGTCGTAAACTCTTGCTCCGCGTCTACTGGTTCTTCGATCATCTGCTCGGAGGTGCCTCTCACACAGTGGACCTCCCAGGACCTCCTGGTATTCCGGTGTTTGGTAATCTCTTGGAGGTAAGTTCGATCCACGCAATTGCAATCTTTCAGCTGATCTGTGATTCTAGTTGAGTAGTGGACATGTCAAGAAAATTGCCGAGTGGACCAAGCAGTACGGTGACGTCATCCGTGTATCCCTTGGTGAACGTGAAGCAGTAAGTTGTCATCAGTTGCTTTGCTAAGACCGGTGAATTGACCGCGCTTCGTAGGTCTTCATTAGCAGCCACAAAGCTCTGGCACAGACAGTCGTCCAGCAAGGCCCATCTTACCAATCTCGACCGACATTCAAACTCTTCCACAATGATTATGCGTCTAACGGTATCTGGACTGTTGGCAGTAAGTCTAACTTGAAGTAATTGAAATCTTACGATGAGCTGACAACAACTTTACAGCCTCGCCCTACAGTGACCGTCTTGCTCGCACTCGCAAGGCTCTTGGCTCCCAGATTGCTCCCCGCCTGCTTCCTGTGTACACTCCCGTCATTCACCCCAAGCTCAAGAAGCTTTTTGGTGTTATCCTCGAGTTGAGCAATGGTCCTGCTATTGACATGGCTGAGAAGCTCCATCGTTTTGGTACTGGTCAGGTTTCTGAGCAGCTCATGGGTACACCCCTCGACGACGAGGTTGTGGGAATGCTCGCGGAGAACGAGACGAACATCTGTGAGTGCCTGTCTTCCTGTTCTTTTCAACAAGGAGCCGTTTGCTCACTGTATTCTAGTCCGTCAACGTACCATCGGATCGCCTGTACGCGACTACATTCCTGCGCTACGCGCTGTGGGCTTGATGAAATACGCAGCCGGCAAGTCGCTCGGTGTCAAAAGTTGGACATTCGACGAAAAGGAGGAGAAGGCACGTGAATACCGTCAGAAACAGCAGGGTTACATTGGAAAGATGATCAAGGACCTCCGACAACGCGTTGACGATGGTGATCAAACTCCCTCGATCTTGGGTAACATCATGCGCCAAAACCTGCTCAAGGACGAAGAGGTCCTGCTTGCTTCCTACACTGGTAGTACGTATCCCGTTGTTTGACTTGGTCGGCCTATTCTCAGTACTTACGATCTACCAATAGTTGCCGCTGGTGTAAATCTCGGCTACTCACTCACCTGGATTATCGGTTATCTCGCTGGTCGCCCCGACCTTCAGAAGAGCGGCTTTGAAGCTATTCGTGAGGTCTACAACGGCGAGCCACCCAAGCCCCACGACTTTGATCGGGTTGAATTCGTCAAAGCTCTCCACACTGTTTGTGCCCCCATGTCCTTAGCTAGAGATACTACTGACCAGTCTTACCCAATCACAGGAAGGCTCTCGCATTTACACACCTGTACGTCTCGGATTCCCCCGCGAGACACTTGATGGTGCAAGCTACAACGGTGCCAAAATTCCCCGCGGCATGGTGCGTATCTCTACCCCTAACACGGCATGATGAAAGCTTCTCTAACAGTGTCCACAGCTCGTCATCATGAACCTGATGGCTGCCAACCGCGACCCAGTTGCTTTCGACCGCCCGAACGAATTCCTTCCTGAGCGTTGGTTGAACGGCTGCAAGGGCCGCACCGATCTTCAAGAGCCAGGCGGCGAGAAGCTGGGTGTCACACACTTGACCTACGGCGCTGGTCGTCGTGTCTGCCCGGGTATTGACAGTAAGTTCTGTCCACCACGTGTGAAACACGAGCATACCGCTAATACGAGTCTTCAGTGGCCAACCGTGGTCTTTACTCGACTCTTGTGCTACTCTTGCACTTCTTTACCTGGGAGCGCCAGCCTCTAGACGAGGAGCAGAAGAAGCATGTCTTCCCTCCTTTCCGTGCGGAGCGCGAATGCTCTATTGAGATGGACGCTGTCGAGGATACCGCCACGCCCACCGAGGCACAGGCTATCCCATGGTCCATTGGCATGAAGTTCCATTGCCGTGACCCCGCTGCCCTTCGCGCATGGCTCGAATCCCCGGACACCTGAGCCTTGACTGAGCGGCTGATCAAAGACACCTGTGGCATGCCCTAGAAGATAATTTGAATGGGGAATGGTTGGAAAGAGAGTCAGCACGGTAGAAGGAACTGGGAATACTGTTCCACTTTTCCTATATATAGCGATTAATCTTTGTCTAAGCGTTCGTAGATTGAATTAAAAGGCGTTACTTAAACTCTCATGTCCTTGTCATGACTGTTACGTGTTGATCTTGGAGCGGCCCGCGTTCAAGACCAGTGGGAAATGCTCACTCAAATTGTGATTTAACAAATGCTTCAGATGCGCTTCTCTGTGTCGTTTAAGGTACGCAACACCCGCTGATTGAGCTTTGCAAGTTGTGGGAACTTTTTGTTCTTGATATAGTCCTTTGAGAGTCTGCAATGGTCCGCTGAGCACCTGAGACACATCAGGGGATGGTGAGCGTAGAATTGCGTTTTTATTGAGTCATGGTCTTGGACTATGGATCTCGACTGCCTGCCTCACCGTCTTTGGTAAAGTTGTAGCAAAAGCTCAGCGGCTTTCAGCTTGTCTCCTGTTTGATTCCGTTTTTCAATCGTCCGGGGAGGTTTTTACTCAATAGTAAATGAAACGTAGTACTCGGGCCTATCCTAGTCATTCATGGCTCGATAGGGTCTGTTGTCAGTCTTCTCGCTGCGAGCAATATCGTATCTTTCGGCTTCTCGAGAAAGAAGCTGGTCCGAAACAGTAAGTTTGATAGGCCCACGAACTTTGGGAATAACCCTTAGATCCTACATTTTCGGCTTTGGGAGAACCTTCCGATTGTAGTCTAATTTCTGGCTGCCTTGAATTCTTTCCCCAAACTATCTACATTTCGACCTCAAGGCTGATTCCTCGATCACAACCAGTCGATTACTCAAGGCGTTAGTATTGACTTTTGAATCAGAATCAAGCTGGTGGATGTCTTGTTACGTCGCCCATTTCAAGACGCTTTGTGTGTTAAAGTCTCCCCAAATGATATCTTTTGCAGCTGTTTCGAGGGGTCTCACTGATCTTACAAAGTGCTATAACATGCGTTTCGATACCCCGCGGAACAGGCTTCGCCTGGCAGGGTCCATTCGTAGTAACGGGCTCTCCACATCTTAGCCCTGACTTAGCATTAGTGTACGCACCGGTTCCCAGGGTACCAATCAATACCCATCACTGCCGCCAATCACGCTGATCAGCCTCGCAGAACCGGATCCGTCGGTGGTCGAACTCATGCGATTACGGGATATGTCTCCATTCGTAATCCCATTCTTGATTAAGGTCTGTGTTGAAAACACAGCAGATGTTCTAATACTCTATAGATGTGGCCATATTTTTCTTCCGACTTGGGTTACTTCCGATGTATCACGAGTTCGAGTTTCCTACTAGGTATCCGCAGACTCTTGTGGCATCTCCACAGCCAAGCCGAAAGTCACGATACCACATTTATGGGGAAGCTCAGATTATACACGGCAATGACGATGCAAAGCACCTTTTGGAAAACCCAGATTTGCTTCTCGTCTTTCTCTCGAGCATCACCACAATTCAATTCAGTACTTTGTTACACCAAAGCCGCGACGTTTGTCTGCATCTGAATTGTCCCAGGACAGAGGTGAATCAACCACAGCACCACGTACTGTATCCAAAACATTCTCACTACCATCGAAGCTACATGGCTGTTCAAATTTTGGGCCGTTCTAGTGTTTACTCTAGCAGTCCCAAGATTGAGGTTGCACAGTCGCACACCGATTAAACTCATGAATTCTCTCGCGTCAAGCCCGGAACCAACTTGGAACTATCGTAACCTAAAGGACTCCTACGCATCATGAATATCCATTTGATGTCCGCGTGTGGAAACACCAAGAGATGGAGCGGCAAGGCTCTTTATCGTTAGAAGATAACCCCCAGCCAGAACGGTCAGCGTACGTCCGTTTACAGTAAGATGAACGGGAATGTCTAGCGACCTTGCGCGTGCTCGCACTGCAGTAATACCCTCGTGGGTTGTCTCCCACCCAACTACAATGACTGATCTGATCACCGGACACCACCTGTCCTTCAGCTGGACTAAATCAACAAGGAAATCCCTATCCAGATCCGCAAACTGGCAATATTGCAGTTCCAGCTGTTCCAGCGACAATGGAAGATCCTGTACGTTGACGAGCTTTTCGAACTCAATGACCATGTGCTTGAGACTTTCAAAGTCGCGAAATGAGGGGTAGGTGTAAAGACAGTCTTCTCGACGCTCTACCTCCTCTTGCAGCTCCGGATCACTGAGATCGTAGTGGTGGTGGAAGTCCAGGTGAAGCGCTTGCAGGTTTTCCCAGTGTGTATGAAGTAACGCCTTGACAAGCTCCCGTGGCGCGACCAAAGGCTCGTAGCCTACATCCCAAAGCCATTTGTAGCGAGATCCATCAGGTATAACGAGCGTGAACACAGTCAAGTGAGGACATGTATGTAGGAGCTTTTCCATAGTAGATAATGGCCTTATACACCAGAACAATTCTGCAGCTCCGTGTGTCAGAGTGTTCACGGCGCAAGACCCATCTGTACTGTTTGGGATATCGTTCTCAGATGAGAACCTTTCGAACATAGGGTATCGCATAAGAGGTATGTAGTCACCTATGTCGACTGGACCATCCTCGTACTGCTTGTGCCTGCAGGTGCCAGATTAGCTGCGTTTATTAAAACTTTATCAGTGCAAGAACCAAATTGATGGTCTACCTCGGTTCGTGTTCAAAGCACAGTGACCACTTACAAATGAAACGTCTTCAGTTTGGATAAGATTGGAAGTTCAACCTGCATCTCATGAAGAGAAGACATTAAAGATCGTGGTGCTTCAATTTGAGCCGTAAAGTGAAGGTGCTGCAGGTTTGGCAGCCGAGCCAGAACCTGCACAGCAAGCGGGTAGTAACACAGTTCAGGTTCAATTTCGGAAGGGTGTCCTCCTATCAACGCTGACAATTTCATGAAGACTGCATCGTGCTTAAGAGTAGGCCACTCATAACACACTCCCCGGTCATCGAACAAGGCAAGCTCTTTAGTTTTTTGAGCTAGCGACGGACATTGAATCAACGTTTGAAGGTAGAGTTTAAGATGGACCAGGGGATCCGTTGATAACTCGACTATGTGAACACAGGTATAGAGTGCTGGCTGCGCAGCGTTGAAGAGCATGCGTGACGTGTGACAGAGACGAAGTAGTGTCCTGACGTCAGATTCATCGCCTGTGCTGAGGAAGAATGTTATGTTGAGAAGTAGTTCGTTCGACAGATCTGTGATCCGGGCCATCTCAGGACGGAAACGAGGGGCAGAGATTGTAGTGAGAGCGTTTAGAGTTGAATGTATAGCGTATGCTTTGCGACACACTCGACCCCGGCGTTTGGAGGAGGTGGAGCCTGGAAAATCGACGCTTGGTGATGATGTAAGCGGATTGATAGTGCTTGAGCGCGGTACCTAGAGCGTAAAGCGTATGTAATATTGGTAATCGGCCCTGCTGTAGCGTGCGCTGTTATGTTATACCATGTCCGTGCGCATAACGCCCAAATTCGCCTGATGCTCTAGTTTTACTGGAGAAAAAACTATTAATTCTATATCTTTAGAAAGTGTTATCTGTTTACCTAAAAGATGCTAAGAAAAAATCAAATACTAAAGCTTAAGAGCTTACATTATTTTCTTAGTCTATAGTCTAATCTTTCTTAAGATAACGTACCCTACAGGCAAGCTAGTTACTAGGCAAGTTAGTTACTTTTGCTAAGCTCCTACTAAACTCTACCTTATTATAACACAAAACAACCTAAATTAGCGCTGTAAACTATAGTATAGCCTATAATATTATTTAGAAACTACTTCTACCTCTTTCTTACACGTTTATGTGTTATACCTAGTTTTACTACACTATCTATAGTACCTTTAGAAAGGCTTACCTACTTTAGTACGTACCTACTTCTTTCTCTTCTTACTATTACTACACGCTCTAAACTCTTTTAGAGCTGTTAATTACTAGCTCTCTTTAACTATTAGAGTACCTTCTTTCTTAACCTACTTTCTTTTGTATAATTTTTATTGTATAGCTACCTTATTAGCAGCTTAAAGCTTAGTAATCTCCTATTATACTAATACTAGCTTATATGCAATTATAGCTGCCCCCTTTAAGACCTTCTTAAACCCTTTAACTATAGAGGTAGATAAGCTATCTATATAACTCTAAATTCTTATCTTTATAAGTATTAATTATAACCTAAGTTTAAAGGTGTTACTTAGGGTTTATAACTACTAGAGCTTGTTATTAATAGGTAGTAGTAGTAATAGTATACATAGCTTTATATTTAGACTACTTATAACCTATTATAGATTAAACAGGACTAGTCTAGCACCTTAGAACCCTCTCTAAATATTACTAGAAGTAATTATAGTATTATAGGTATATATAAAGTATGTTAGAAACTCTATCTTTATAATATAGTTAATCTAGTTATATATAAGTATTTTAGCTTAGTACCTATATGCCTTCTTTAAAGTAGTAAAACAAGCTATATTAAGAGGCTATGTAAGATATAAT
>JAPEUW010000072.1:0-104835 GCA_027946445.1 Ascochyta clinopodiicola
CTCCCCTCCCCTCCAAACTTCCCTAAACCCCAACTCCAACCTCCCTTACTAGGTACCAGCGGCACCTCCCCACCCACACAGCCACCCCAAAGCCAAAGCCTCCGAAGCACCACCACAGCAGTACTAGTCAACCAACCAGCCACTCCGTCAACCCATCACCTTTTCCGCTTCTCGTTTCCCACTCCCCGCGTCACGTCCCACGACCAAAAGATCATGAGGACTAAACCAAATACACGAAACATGTAGATACAAACTATAGAGACGGAATACATCACAGTACATGTACAAAGTCAAGTCTGCACATCAACCGCCGAGCTAGCTGTAAGGAAAAGAAGTTGGAATTACGGTAGAGTATTAGAACTAGTTCCTCTAGCTTGGCTTGGGGTGTCTATCTATATCTATATCCGTATATGCTTATTCTCTCCGTCTCCCTCTCTTCCTCTCGCTCTCTCTATCTACACACACACATCACACATCACAAATCCCAAGCCAAGCCATCCAAAACCAAACAACTACTTCCCCCCCGTCCACTCCACGTAATCCACTATATCCCAACATAATTTCAAAAAAATTCACCTTCATCGCGTACCCAAGAACTAGTGCATGCATTCTCTGTACTAATTTTTCTCTTTTGAAGACAGCAGATGGAGATTGGTTTTTATGCTGTACCTGCCGGCCCTGTGAAAAGAAAATCAGAAACTTAGACAAGTTTAAATCAAGTCATCACGGTAGCTCAGGTAGTCGTGCAATCGATTCAAGTGGTTTGGGAACAACATGAACCAAAGTGGTGCGCAAGGTATTTAACAAAAGCCAATTTTTTGTATCTGCCTAGCTAAAAACCATCGCAAAAGCTGCCGTCGCTCTTGGCTAATAGCACATCTTGCGTAGAGACGAGCAAATCTCTCCGGCTAGATGGCTTGACTTGATAGTCAAGGTAGCTTTGTCGAGGCGCCAAGGTGGACAGCAGCAGCAGCGCCACCGGCTCTTGCAATATTTTCAAGTCACATATGAAACTTTGCAAAGCCCTTAGACCATGATCGGCCAAACTCCGTCCCAATGCATAGGGGTATCGATGCTTACAGTCCAGAACACATGCGCCATGCGCCATTTGGAGGTATTACCAAGTTCGAGCCACATACTCGATAGAGCGTGGTTCGGTTGATGGGGTGGATCAAACAAGTAAACAAAGAGGTGGTGTACTGTACAGTTAGGGTCAACGGCGAGACAAGGGCAGCAATGCCCACAAGTGCTCGCACTCCGCACATGAATGCCTACAATCTCAAAGGTTGACGACCCGTGTCTCGTCCTTGAGGAACTGTCGACGGTACTTGGCGATCTCTCGCGCGATACCGTTGGGGTCCTTGATGTTCTTCTGGCGGAGATCTTGAAGAACGCTTCGTAGGCCATTGTTCCACTGCTGCCTCTCGTCCTGTGTCTTGCCAGGATTGGCGGTTCCGAGCTGAACAAGGAGCTTCTCACCTAAAGAATAGAAGTCAGTCTGCGTACAGGGGCGGGGAACAAACATGAGTAGGAAACCTTCCATAGCACGCACCATTGATGCCCATGCCCCGGAAATGCTGGTTGGGGCATTCGGGGTCATTGCAGGATCCACCTGCAGACTCAAACGGACACAAAGGCGTTTCAGGATCAATCTGATGACTGAAGGTCATTGACAGGAAGCCGCCGTCGACGTCTTGCGAGAAGTTGGGGTGATAGCGATAGGACTTGAACATCCGTAGGGGACTCTCGTAAGGAGTGAAGCGAGGTATTTCGGGCTCCTCTTCGATGATAGGTATCTTATTCTGTCAGTAGAGCCTCCCGGGTCGAAAGCAGACATACATCATCTGAGTGAGCAACCACTGGGGCTGTCGTTGCTAGTGTTTCTGGTTGCAGTTCGGGAGCTAAATCGTTAGCAATATGAGCATCTTGTTGTGTCGCATGCATTTCCGAGCCTGACTCTCCGAGCTCCGAATGCGTCTCCTCGCCAGAATCCGAATCGGAATCCTCCGATTCGGATGACGAAGTGGCAATGTCCATAGCACCATCGTCTGCATCTCCCGGAGACAAAGCCTCAACCTGGAGCGCATCGGTCGTGGGTGCAACCTCGGTCATCTCTTCCTCGACATCAGGTGGTTCATAGGCCTCTTCATCCTCCGTTGACACCTGTGATTGCCCAACAGACTGCGACAGTGTGGCCTGCGGCTCAAGAGGCTGAACTTTCTCTGTTCGAGGCTCAAGAGCAGACTCATCTACGATCAGCTCGTCTGGTTCGTACTCTTCCTCTTCAGATGACTCCGACATCTCGACTTCTCCTTCCTCAGACGGCGATGGGGCGTTGGCGATGCTCAAATCTACCCGCGCTTCAGGCACTTTAGCAGCGTTGGGTTCAACATCAGCACTTACCTCCGCCGGTGGTGGCGGAGAGTAAAAATCTTCGTCATCGTCCATAGGAGTAGCTGAAGCGCGGTCGTTCGAGGCTTGAACGTTGATTGCGGTCCCGGCCGGATCGTTACCATCAGCCCCCGCCTGTAGTTGGCCAGGTACACTCCTGGCTGGCTCTTGGAGGGATTGCGGTGGCGGATGAGAGACGGCTGGCGCAGACGTCTGAGGCGCAGCTTGTCCAATTCCGGGAAGGAAACCATATTGTGGGTTGGCCTGGTTGCTGACAGGCGGTTGTGCCTGAGGAGTGGATTCATATCCCGTGTCATCCGCTGTCTCAGCTGAAGCTGACGCAGGAGCCTTTGATTCGCCATTCGGCAAAGACGACTGTGAACGCGCGCTTGCCCTCTTGGGTATGGTATCTGTTCCAGGAGACATGGCACGCTCAATTTCGTTCTTTGTCGCCCGCATGTCCGCATGTGACATGCCTTCCGTATCGATACCGAGGTCTTCCAACTCTTTTGTCAACCGTTCCTTGTCTTGCACAATGCGCTCGTTGTTCGCCTTTAGCCTCTCGAGATCTTTAGCGAGTCGTGCCATCTCGGCCTCATTGCTAGCGATTTCATCGTCGAGTGACGGCAACTGTTCTTGGATTTCTGTCCTCCTCCGGCGTTTTCTGTCTCGTGACGAATCGACGGCTGAAGCGCCAGCCTGGATAGTAGCGTGTGCGACTGGGGCACGCGAATGATTCGCAACCTGCGAATGTTGAGCAGGGGTGGCGGATGACAACTGCGCTTCATGTTCGTTCGATGATGCCCCGTGTGACGCTGCTGCCGCTGCTACTGCTGCCGCCTCTGCCGCCTCCTTGATCCGCTTCTGCTCCGCAAGCTTCTTCTTAAGAGTCAATCTTAGTGTAGCAAGCTCCTGCTCTTTGGTGTTGAGCTCTCCGGTTCTCGCAAGAGTGGCAGGCGTTTGTGGGCCAGGCGTACTGGCGGCAGACTGTACGGCTGGAGCAAAAGTCTGGCGGGGAGGGAACCCAGGTACGGACAAAGGCGCCTGGCGAATGACAGGTGGAGCTGTCGAGACTTGATCATCATCAATGTCCATGTCACTGCCATTGGACTCGTCATCGCTGACTTCGATGATCATGGAATCCTCCTGTTGTACATAAGGCGAGTGCCCGAAGGGGCGATTGTAGGGCGTCACTGAGCCTCGTGGCGTGGAGGCTTCCGTATCCGACGGCGCATGACGCTTTTGCGGAACAGACTGTGCCTGTTTTGACGGCGTTGTTGTTCCATTGCTCGAACTCGATGCCGCATTCATGAACAGGCCAGGTATGCCTGGGAAGCCCGGCGCTGAAGGCTGTTGTGTCGGCATGTTTGTACCAGGCGTGTGAGGTGGTTTGGTGACAGACTGTTGTGGCGCAAAGTTCTGTGTAGCGCTGGGGGCTGTGGCTGACTGCTTACTCTGCGCCTTCAGCGCTTCCAACCGCTGCTTTATTAGTTCAGTCTGTCGTGCCTTTTGCTCGTCTGTAGCGGGCTGCTTCCTTGTTGGTGTCGATGTAGCCTGGGGTGTACTGATTCCAGTAATGGAGGACGCAGCGGTCGCGGGAGGCGACTTGGATGGAGGACTGGCTTTGGCTGGACCGGATTGTCTAGCCAACTTGGCCGCCTGCAAGCGTGCGAGATAATCCTTCCGGTCCACTGGCGAAGCGGTCGCATTGGCGACTGATGTGGCAGCCACGTTGGTGGATACGGCAGGCGCAGTCTTTTGTGACACGCTTGGGACCGATGACGCGGCTGGACTCTCAAGGACTTGGCTTGAGGACTCTGGCGCAGGTGCACCCTTCGTCTTTGGCGGTGGGATAGGCTCCGGTTCGGACGGCAAGTTCATGCTTCGATACATGGCGCGCAGAAGCTCGATGTCAATGTTCTCTTTGGCGAGAGCATGGTAGCCGATGTTGTTGCTGTTCAGGAGTCGGATGAACTGCTTAGCCTCTTCACGCTGGTGCTGCACCAGGTCCATCTCGTTCACAGCCGCACTCGCTTGCTGGGCGCCTTTTGGCTTGGAAGTACGGGACATCTGACCAGCGGAGGGCTTCTCTGGGTTGTAGACATCTGCCGCGTGCGAGGGAGTGGACATGGACTGAGGCGCGGACCGCGGAGGCTCAGGGTATCTCTGGCGTACAGCAATGCCTGCCGGTGTTCGTAGGGCGCCCTCGGCGTCGCTGACTTCTCCGTCTTCTCTGTCTGTGTCTGCGACTTCGTGCACGCGTTCGACGGGTCCAGCTGTGGGTCGTGTAGGAAGGTGCGGTGGAAATGCCATTGGTGTTGTGGGAGCTTGCGGTGTCTGTGGCAGTGAAGGTGGAGGGAAAGTGAGACCAGGCATTGGCGGTGGGACCATGCCGCTCTGCATGCCGCTCTGCATCAACTGCAGCCACTCGGGAGGGATCTGCGGCGGCCAGAGAGCTTTGCGCGAGTGTTAGTTGAAGCAATGTGTGAGTCGTGACACGGACATGCACTCACCAGCAGAAGGAAACTGCGGCATATTGTTCTGGTTCTCTGCATGTCCTGGCTGGGGCATATACGGTTGGGGAGGAGGATATTGCTGGTGAAGACCCGGGAGATTCCAGCCAGACAGCGGTGGAGGGGGGTGTTGCGGGTGTTGTGGGTGCTGTGGATGTGGTTGGCCATCATAATGCGCGCCGTTGGGGGGTTGCTGCATCTGTTGCATGTGCGGGTATGGGAAAGGGAAGGGCGGGTGGTTGTTCGCCATTGCGGCAGGAGCGCAGCGCGTGTTGCGGCAGGAGCTATCCAAGTTCGCGCGCACGTCAGCGCATCAGGTCGCGTAGAAATCTGTAGTTGGTTGGCTGCGACAGTACTGGATCACGGCAATTTCGACGTATGCGCTTTCACTTCGCGTCGTGGTGGTTGGGTTTGGCGTTGGCAGAGTGAGTGAGCGCCGCTGCAGTTCAGCGGTTGGGTGATGGCCAAAATCACTGTCCATGCGCCGCGGTCTACGAGTCACGTGCGCACCGCCTCTTCTGCGTTCTGCGTTCTGCGTTCTGCGTTCTACGCCGTGCGTGGGTCGGTCTGTCGTGTACGCGGGACGGTCTGCATTCTCCGTTCTGCAGTCTGGGTTCTGCGTTCTACGTCCAGTGGTCCGCGTTCTACAATCTACGCTTACCGGCCTGGGCGATCTGCGATCTCTCGCCAGCCAGACTTTCTGCGCTGGCCACGCTGGGGCGGCTCGCGTTGCCAGGGTAAACAAGGCGATCAACACGTACCGCCCGCCCGCGCGCATGCACGTCTCTCCGCAAACCTACTTTGTATTACCTGCGACTCGATTCACCCTGCACGGCGCTTTGCTGCATCATTGTACATAGTTTCTAATAGTCTGGGATTTCTTCTTTCCAAGGCCTTTTCCATTCCACCGCTGCACAAGTGCAAGCCCCTGCAGCCAAACGCGCCGACATGGGCAAGTAGATCCGCTGCACCTGCCGCCATCAACATCGACATCACAACACGACCATGAGCGCGCCTGCGCACAATGGCCCCGCACGCGTGCGCAACAGTCCTTTCGCCAGAGGCAACTCAGCAACGCCGTCGCCCGGCCCGACACCTCGTCCGCTCTCCATCACCGACCAACCGCACACAGAGGCCAAGATGGCGCACGCACGGCATCAGTCCCTCACCCATCTGAGCAGCCCGCCGCTCGGCCGCAGCGACTCGCGCCTGCGCTCCAACTCGAACCGCAACAGCATACCCATCGGCACATTCGCACCGCAGTTCATCTCCGAAGACACGCCCGACATGGCCAAGCCCGGCGGCATTGTCGAGGGCGAGAACGACTTCTCTGGCAAGCGCTACGTCTGGCTGCGCGACCCCAAGACGGCCTTCGTTCGAGGCTGGGTGGTCGAGGATCTGGCTGGCGGGAAGCTTCTGGTGCAATGCGACGACGGCACGCAGCAGGAGGTCGACGAGGACGCTGTCGACAAAGTCAACCCAGCCAAGTTCGACAAGGCTGGCGACATGGCCGAGTTGACACACCTGAACGAGCCCTCGGTCATCCACAACCTGCACATGCGCTACCAGGCAGACCTGATCTACGTAAGTTGCATCTCCGCTTGTCGCGCGCGCATACTCACCGCTGCCAGACATACTCAGGCCTCTTCTTGGTCACGGTCAACCCCTACTGTCCCCTGCCCATCTACTCGCGAGAGTACATCAACATGTACAGAGGGAGAGGGCGAGAGGAGACCAAGCCACATATCTTCGCAATGGCAGACGAGGCCTTCCGGAATCTCGTGGATGAGGGCACCAACCAGAGTATCCTGGTCACGTAAGTCCCGCCTTCAGCCCCCAGCTGGCGCCAGCTGACATCACATAGTGGAGAGTCTGGTGCTGGAAAGACGGAAAACACCAAAAAGGTCATCCAGTACCTCGCCGCCGTCGCCAACTCGGACACGCCTCGAGCCAAGTCTGGCGCTAAGAACCTCACAAACCTCTCCGAGCAGATCCTACGAGCCAACCCTATCCTCGAAGCGTTCGGAAACGCCCAGACAGTCAGGAACAACAACTCGTCGCGTTTTGGCAAGTTCATTCGAATTGAGTTCAGCCGTACAGGCCAGATTGCCGGTGCTTATATCGATTGGTACCTTCTCGAGAAGTCCAGGGTGGTAAAGCTCAACGCCAATGAGCGCAACTATCATATCTTCTACCAACTCCTGCGTGGAGCGGACCCAGCGATGAAGCAGGACTTCTTGTTGGACTCGAAAGACACGGAAGACTTCGACTACACCAAGCACGGCAACGATGCAATCTCTGGCGTATCGGATCGCGATGAGTGGAACACGCTGATAGAGGCGTTCCATGTCATGAAATTCACCGAAAAGGAGCAATCTGGCATTCTTCGAACAGTAGCCGCTGTTCTCCACCTTGGTAACATCAAAGCAACCAAGGAGAGTCGACGAGCAGACCAGGCCACGTTGGATGCCAATGCTGAAGCTCAAGCTCGAAAAGTGTGTCAGTTGCTCGGTGTGTCTGCAGATGACTTCCTGAAAGCGCTACTTCACCCTCGGGTCAAGGCTGGACGCGAGTGGGTCGAGAAGGTTCAGACGCCCGAACAAGTCAACCTGGCCCTAGATGCTCTTGCAAAGGGCATTTACGAGCGTGGGTTCGGCGACCTTGTCGACCGCATCAACCGACAGTTGGACCAAACAGGGTCCGGTGGCGACGACTCTCACTTCATCGGTGTTCTAGATATTGCTGGTTTCGAAATCTTCGACGAGAACAGCTTTGAACAGCTCTGCATCAACTACACAAACGAGAAACTGCAACAATTCTTCAACCATCACATGTTCGTTCTGGAACAGGAAGAGTACGCTCGGGAGCAGATTGAGTGGAAATTCATCGACTTCGGTCGTGACCTGCAGCCAACCATCGACCTCATCGAACTGCCCAATCCGATTGGTATCTTCTCTTGCCTGGACGAGGACAGTGTCATGCCTAAAGCGACCGACATCAGCTTCACAGAGAAGCTGCACTCGCTTTGGGATCGTAAGAGCAACAAGTACAAGCGTTCTCTCCTGACTCATGGTTTTGTGCTTACTCACTACGCTGCGGAAGTCGAATACTCCACAGAAGGATGGCTGGAAAAGAACAAAGACCCTCTGAACGACAACGTCACTCGACTTCTAGCAGCGTCATCGGACAAGCAAATCGCAACCCTTTTTGCAGACTGTGCAGACCCCGATGACGAGGTTGGTGGCACTCGTAGCCGCGTGAAGAAGGGCCTCTTCCGCACCGTGGCTCAGCGCCACAAGGAGCAGCTTTCAACGCTCATGAACCAGCTACATTCAACACATCCTCACTTTGTTCGTTGCATTCTCCCAAATCACAAGAAACGGCCAAAGCAGTTCAGTGCTCCGCTTGTCCTCGATCAGCTGCGGTGCAACGGTGTGCTTGAAGGCATTCGAATCGCTCGTACCGGATTCCCCAACCGACTGACGTTCGTTGAGTTTAGACAACGATACGAAGTGTTGTGTAAAGATATACCCAAAGGCTATCTTGAGGGTCAACTTGTTGCGAAAATGATACTGGAAAAGCTAGGCATGGACAAGGCGCTCTACCGTGTTGGTATCACCAAAGTGTTTTTCCGAGCTGGAGTTCTTGCTGAGCTGGAAGACCAACGAGATGCCCTTATTCGCGACATCATGATCCAGTTCCAGTCCGCAGCGCGTGGGTTCACACAGCGACGCATCGCCCACAAACGTCTCTACCGTGCCGAAGCGACTCGCATCGTACAGAAGAACTTCCAAGTCTACCTCGATCTTCAATCCAACCCCTGGTGGCGGCTCTTCGTGCGCATGAGGCCGATGCTCGGAGCCACTCGTCAAGCTGCTGAGGTGAAGAAGCGCGATGAGATGATTCTGCAGCTTGAAGATAAGATGCAGCAGGAGGCGGCTGAACGGCAGCGTGTAGAAGACGATCGACGAAGAGCCGAACTGGACATTCAGAAGATCCAGAAAACGCTCGAAAGCGAACGTGCCTTAGCTCTTGACAAAGAAGAGATCTTCAAGCGTCTGCAGTTCCGCGAGGCCGAGCTCGCTGAGAAGCTTCAGGGTGCGATCGAGGACCAGGACCAACTGGAAGACCAACTGGATGCCTTGATGGAGGCCAAAAAGAAGACCGAAGAACAAGCAGAGACATGGCGCAAAGAGTTGGAGCAAGCCGGCCAGATTATTGGCAACCTGGAAACCGAGAAGCAAGACCTCGAGGAGCAACTTGCACGACTCGACCAGCAGTTGCAAGAACTCGAGGCCGCTCACTCAAAGCGCAGCCTAGCTGAAGAGTCCATGAGTCAGGAAGTAAAAATGTTGCAGAGCCATCTGAGCCTGAAAGAGCGAAAACTCCAAGAGCTGGAGTCGAAGCTCCTCACGACAGAACAGGATCTCGACATCAAGCTTGCAGCATCGGACAAGGAAGTACAAGCGAGCAAGAAGCAAATCAAGGAGCTGCTCGAAGACAACCGACAAGTGCGACAACAGATCTCTGACCTTTCCTCGACTTCCACCAGCTACGAAGACCTGATCCGCCGCAAAGAAAGCGAATTGGCCATCCTGAAGGCTGATCTGAAGAAATATGAGTCTGACCGACAGATATTTGATGCAGAGAAGCAGACACTTGCTTCGAAGCATGATGATCTCCAGAGCCGCCTACGCGAAGCCAATGCTGAGCTTGAAGCCATGCGATCGCAAAAGCAGCAATCGGACCGCGAAGCTGCCGATGCGAAGCGTCTTCTTGAGGACCGCGAAACTGAAGATGCACAGTCGAAGCTGCTCCAGGAACAGATTGAACTTCTCAAGTCTGAGATGTTCGAGGTTCAAAAGGAGTTGAGCCGCGAACGGCAATCGCGCGACGACGTGGAAATGCTTGGTGAACACAAATACGACACGCTGAAGCGCGACTTCGACGCCTTGAACGACTCCAAGATCACCATTGAGAAGGAGATGTATGCACAGCAAGACGTACTGCGGCGCGCAACCGAGACTCGCACTGCGCACGAGCAAGAACGCAAGGAATACCAAGCTGAGCTGCGGAACCTGCGTGAGCAGTATCTGAAACTGCAGGAAGACAAGATGGACGCCGATGCCGAAGCTGAGCGTACTCAAACACGCCTCGCCCTGGAGAAGCAAGCCGCACAGCAAGAAGAGCTGAGCTTCAAGGACCAACAACTTGACCAACTGGAGGCAGAGCGGGACGACCTTGCTGAGCAAGTTCATAGCCTGACTCAGATGCTGGCTGACGCAGAAGGCTTCAGAGAGCGAAACGACCAACAGAAGGAACGCCTCGAGCGTGAGCTTGTGACCGTCAAGGGCCGTCTGACAGCTTCCGAGAACGACAACCGCGCACTGCTCAACAAGGTTCAACAGAAGAACCTTGACATTGCCCGGACAAACTCTCGTGCTGGCGAGACCCAGCGCTCGAAGATCATGCAACTGACAAACGAGAAGTCCAAGGTCGAAGAGGACAATAAGCGACTCTATCGTCAGCTCGAGGACGCTCAAGTCACCATTGCGTCGATGGAAAAGCAGAAGGAAAAACTTGAGCTTACTCTCGAGGATCTGAACCACGAGATCAACCGCGAAGCGAAGAGCAACCGGACCGCAGAAAAGGCTTCATCCACCGTCAATCTACAGCTTGCAGATGTGAATCGGAAACTCGAGACGGAGAGGCAACTACGTACCCAAGCTCAAGCCAACACGCGTGCAGTACAGGCCACATTGGACAACACCAATCGCGAGTTGGAGGAGTGTCACAACCAACTCATGTTACTCCGTAAGGTCTTCGACCCTGAATCTGCTGAGGTTGCTATCACCTACGATGCCGCGAAACCACAGATCTCAAAGGCTGTCGATATTGCAGAGCGCCTAGAGGCTGCTAATCAGGCTTTGCGTGTTGCCATGGAGCGGTACAACCGTGCTGAAGCTCAGCTAGACGACCTGCGGGAGAGGCACGAGGGTGAGATCAACGACTTGGACACACGCCATGCCAATTCCAAGCGTGCTCTGCTCGAAGAGATGAACAGCAGCCAGGTAAACCAAGCGAACGCAAATCGATCGCCAACACACAGAAGGTTAGACAGCGAGAACCGCAAGCCATTTTCGACAAGTACGCCAACTAACCAACGCCACATCAGTAATGCAACGAACGACTCCGCCCGCTCAGACCGTACAGTCGACACTGTGGCTTTCAACAACCGCATGGACATGGCTGCCGAACTCGAACTTGCGCAGAACCAGCTGCAGATGTCGGAAATGCGAAACGCGCACCTGCAGGGCCAACTCGACCAGTCTCCTGTTCGGAACAACAGCTGGCAAGAAGAAAGCCCGTCAATGAGACGTGTGCAGAAGCTGGAACGCGAAAACTTCCGTCTGCATGACATGCTCGACGATTCTGCAAAGAAGGTCTCTTCGCTCGAGTACAATCTGCGCTCAGGACAACTTTCCTACCAGGAAGTACAGACAAAGTCCCACGAGGAGCTTTTCGAGCTTCTCAACTCGCAAGAACAGTCGCGCAAGTCCATTGTACAAGCCCACAACAACGCCATCAATGAGTTGGCTGACGCAAAGACGGCCTTCGATGACATCAAGCAGATGAAGACAGCCTTGGAAGCCGAGCTTCGTGAGGTGTCTGCTGAGTTGGATGAATTTGCCTCCGAGCGTGAGCAGGAGCAAGCCAATCACAACCAGCTGCTGCAAGAATTTGCAGATCTCCAGATTCGACTCGATGACGAGACCTCTACTCTGCTCGACGTGCAGTCCAGCTTGAGCTTGTACAAGAGCCGCGCTGATGAGTACTTCAACAAACTCGAGCAAGCAGAGATCGCCGTGCTCAAGGCCACTCGTGCTGAACAGTTCGCCAGGACACAAGCACGTGAGGCTGAAGAGACCTGTGCCACATTCATGGCGGAACGCAAGGATCTGGATGGCATGGTCGAGGACGTCCAGCGACAAGTCCAACAGTACGAAGAGCGTGTGGAGGATCTTTCGACCGACCTACAAGCCGCGCTACAGGCAAAGAAGCGTCTCCAGAACGAGCTCGAGGATTACAGAAGCCAGCATGCCCACGATATCGAAGATGGAGAAACCTCACTGGAGCAAACACGCAAGAAGTACCAAAGCGAGCTGTCGACGTTGACAAACGAGCTGGATCAGGAGCGCGAGACAATCATCTACATACGCGAGGAGAATGGCCGCCTACGTGAGGAGATTGAAGAAATGAGAAGCAAGTGGGACGACGAAGTCCTGAACTCGTCTACCTGGGCCAAGGAGAAGAACCGCCTCGAGATGACGCTCCACGTAGTGTCCAACTCTCGTGACGAGGCAGCCAACGCCCACAATGAGGCTCAGTCTAAGATCGTGAACCTCTTGTCTCAAGTTCGAAACCTTCGCACCAACGTCGACGATCTTGCTGCCGAGCGGGATTCCGCCATCGAGGAGAAGAAGCGTCTTGAGACGCGTTTACAAGAGGCCGCGGACCGGCTGGACGACCTATCGCGCTCTGAGTCACCAGCGATGCGTAATGCCGCTGCCTACGACCGCGAACTGCTCGAATTAAAGTCCGGTCTGGCCCAACAAGAGGACATCGCTGCGGCAGCCGTTGGCAAGATGCGCCGCGCAGAAGCACTGGCACAGGAGCTACAGAAGGACATCATTGCCGAACGCGAGGCGAACGTGCAGTTGCACAAGGAGAAGGGCCTTGTCGGCAAAAATCTCAAGGACCTCCAGCTTCGTCTGGTGGATCTTGAAACCAAGGGCTACAGCGGCTCAGCTGGAAAGGATGTCCGCTTCCTCCACGGACGTATCCAAGAGGTATGTTACTGATTGATCTCTCTACAGTGAGCTTGACTGACGATAGGATACAGCTCGAGAAAGCGCTTGAGGACTCTGAATCGACACGCCTTTCCGACTCCCGCGCCGTTCGCAATGTCGACCGCACGGTCAAGGATCTGCAGTCACAGATTGAGCGTCGCGAGAAACAGAATGCTTCTGTCACCGAAGACCTCAACAAAGCTCGCGACAAGATTGCTAATCTGCTCTCGACCATTGACGAGCTGCAGTCGTCAGATTCAGGGAACCAGCTCGCTGCTAAGCGCGCCGAGCGCGAACTCCGTGAAGAACGCGAGAAGAGCGTCAAACTGGAGCGCGAACTCGAAAACCACAAGAACTTGCGGTTGGAGCGAAGAAGCCAGCTGGGCGTTCCCGGCATCGCAGCGAGCGACGCGGGCGATGCGCGATCGCGGCGTGGATCCTCGATTGGGCTGTTGATGGGCGAGATGGGCGAGGCGGCGCCTGGGGAGAAGAAATTCGGTAGTTTCCGAAGCGGACTACGACGCGTCTCCGGCCAGAAGGGTTTTTTGTAGTTGATGGGATCTCCGGTGGGGAGGGGTCGTTGACGAGGTCCCAGTTTACCATTTCTAGCCCATATTTCCGCAGAGCAGTTGAAGAGGATGTGGGCGGTCCTGTCACTACATTATTGAAGAAAGAAGAAGAGAGAAAGAAGAAGCATGAGGGCACTGTCGCTACCACGGCCACGTCTAGAGCGCTGGTCATTGCTGGCGCGGGCATGCGCAGGAAACATAGCTACGATACTGGCGTTGGGCTGCTGGAGGATATCGAGGAGGTCGAGTCGCTGCTGGAAAAGGAGTCGGTGCTGAACCAAGCTTTTCTGGAAGAGGACCTCGAGGAGGAGAGTCACGAGGAGGGATATAATCACGAAGACGAAGAAAAGGAGAATCTCGGGTGTTTCGGGGACGAGGAGCACGGCGAAGACGAAACCCTCGTCGAAGTCGACGGCGAATTGTACAAAGAGAAGGAAGTCGAGATTGATGTCACGGACTCTGAGGCTGGGACTGATGATGATGAGGAGTCGGATGCTGGGCATGGGTGTGGGGTTAAGCGGAAGAGGACGATTCGTGTTGTTATTCGGTCGAGGGCGTTTATTTGAGTTTTGTTTTGGGATTGATCATTTTGCAGGGCGTTGAGTGGGTATATCATGGTGCAAGCTGCTATGCTTGGAATGGCTTCATTTTGGGAAGGCGGCAATGATAATCATACACTTTTCTTCAAGAGGTTGTGCTGTGTTTGGCTGGCTACTCTTGGTTCCTTGCTGTGTTGAGGGGGTTGAGGGTGAATTAGTTACTCAATGCTGTGACGTTCTGAAGTTGTCATGTTAGATACTCGATGATTGTCTTGCTATGCCGGGTGCATGCAGGGGAGAGGTCGAAGGTTGAGGTAGCCTTGGTAGCTGCAGGTGATGTCAGTCTCTTACTCTAGTTACTCTAGACTCTGAGCGATTGGGGCGCGTGTTTCTCGATCTTGCTCTTCACCTACACAAGAAGGGCATGTGTGTGTGAGTGTGAGACGTCTCCAGCCAGTGCCGTTCCAAGGCAGAGGGCGGCGAGCCAGTCCAAGGTGCCCCCACCAACGAGCACGAGCATGAGCACGAGCACCGGGCACGAGCACCGCCGCCGGTTCGGGCTTGAAGGTCATGTTCGAGTCCGAGTCTCCCCCACCTTTCGTCGCCGCGACTCCAGAACGGAGGCTCTGTCCACCCGCACACGCTCCAGCACCAGCACCAGCTCCGGCTCCAACACCAGCACCAGCGTCCGCACTCGCTCCAACGCCCGCTCCAACGCCCGCTCCCGCTCCAGCTCGGCCCAACACGGCCCGCTCACTACGCATCGAGCCCCGCGCAACACGGCCACGGCGACGGACCTGCACGCGCCCTGCGACCTCACCCCTCCTCTCACGGCGCCATGGCGAGCGCAAACGGCAACGGGCAGCCCATGCCGGTGCGCATCAACGGCCAGACACACGGGCAGGCACCCACGCAAGCACCCCACGGCCACGGCCAGGCTGCGAATCTGCGCGACCTGGGCTTCGCGGGCGCGCGCAGTCCGCCCAGCAACAAGAGTAGGCGCCGTCTACCACCACATAGTGACTATGGTTGTTGCTAGCTGCTGACTTGACGGCTACCAGGTACCTCGCATGTTCCTTGCAAGTTCTACAGACAGGGCGCTTGTCAGGCTGGCAAGGCTTGTCCGTTTTTGCACTCGGACGAGCCGGTCACTGAGCGCGCGCCTTGCAAGTACTTTACCAAGGTAATCATTCTGTCCCATGCACTCACCGGACCCTGCCAGACCCTGCCAGACCCTACCAGACCTGCCAGACTCACCCCACTGACACACGCAGGGCAACTGCAAGTTCGGCCACAAGTGCGCCCTCGCCCACATCCTCCCCAACGGCCATGTCGTCAACGCCAACATGGGCAGAGGCCACTTTGGCCGCGTCAACATCCACAGCCAGGACCCGCCCCTCAACAGCTCGCTGCTGACCATGCAGGCACACATGGCCCCCATGCAGCCCGCCTACCCCTACTCCGCCCACGACGACCCCTACGCCATGCCCAAGGCCCACTACGACATGATCCCCACCATCGACACCACCTTCTCCTCCCACCCGCCCTCCAACTACGGCTCTCCGCCCAACGACAACGCCCGCCTCGCCCTGTCGCCCGTCCAAAAGGGCCTCAGCGTCATGGACGTCCCCCTGCCCGCCTCCTTTGACAGCCAGGGCATCTCCCACATGGCCCGCTACGGCCCCATCGCCTCCTCGGTCCCCGCAAAGTTCCTCGCCGGCTCGCCGCCCTCCTCGTACCACGCCGACTCGTCCGCCCTGCGCAACCTGCACGACTCGGCTTTCGGCGACAGCGCGAGACGCAGGCCTGCCGCGCTGGGCTCCTCGCCCCCAGACTCGGTCGAGCCGCCCGCGGGGAGGCGCATGCTGCACTCGGAGCTGGCCGCAAACCGCTCGCGGAACCTCATGTCCTCGAGCGTCGGCGCGCGTCCGGCCTACAAGGACGAAGACTGGGACGACACAGACATGATCGGCAAGTTCGAGGAGGATCTGCTGCCGCACTCGCTCAGCGACCTCCTCACCCCGCAGGAGAAGATGCGTCGCTTCTCCCGCGACCAGGGCGACAGCGAGAGCAACTCGTTCTCCCAGCAGGCGTCCCTCTCGAGATTTGGCGCTTCTCCCACAGCGTCCGACACGCGATACGGTTCCCCCTCGGCAGCCACCGCCTCGCCCTCACGCTTCCAGTCCCTCTGGGGCAAGTCACGCCCCGTCAACGACAACTTCGAATCCGGCTCCCTCCCCGGCGCCTCGGCGTTTGGTCACGTTGGCTCGCCCCTCCGCAATTCCAGCCTCCACGCCGGCGCATCTCCGTCCCTCCGCGCCATGGCCCGCCCTCCCTCCGGCGACACGAGTCCCTTTGTCTCCTCCCCGCCCCGCCAGGCCTCTATGAGTATGATCAGCCAGCAACTCCAACGCACACGTCTGTCCTCGCGCGAGGAAGCAGCCGCCGCAGCCTTGAGCAGCCCCCCGACCTCGAACCCTCAGCACCCGGGCATCAACCGCCTGACCTCCGCCTCCAGCATAGGCAGCTCCAGCGGGCGGCTGGGCAACCTGGACCGCGCCGTCAGCAGCAGCAGCATCAGCCGCGAGCGGATCGAGGAGGAACAGGGCCTGTTCAGCATGGAGGAGGAAGAGGATCTCAAGAAGAGCCAGGACGGCGCGAGCACGACGAGCAGCACCAGCAACAAGCGCCTAAGCGGGCTGAGCTGGGGCAGTGGCGGCAAGGGCAGCCCGAACCTGCAGCCCGTCGGCGCACAGAAGAGCTCTACTCTCAGCGGGCTGGGCAAGGACACAGGCGGCGCTGGCGCTTGGGGGCGGTGAATGGAAAATGCCAAAATGAAGCGACAAACCCACTTCAGCCACCGCGATACAAAAGTCGACTTTCCCTCTTTCCGTTAAAAGTTCAACATGACACGGCCGCAAACACTCCTGCATTTGCATTTGCATGCACACACTTTCTGCATCACACCACGGATTACAAAAAAGCTCTTCTCGGTCTCGATGTCGGCTTCAACATGTACCTCATCCTCGGCGCCTGCTTGTCTTGATTCTGCTTCTGCTGGTTTGTGCGATGCGTGCGACAATGTCTGGAAAGCTGGATGGCTGGACTTGCATACCCCCATTCTCCGGCCGCTGATTCTGCGTCTGCGCCTGCGATTCTGTCTTTTCTTTTCTGTTTTTGTGCTATAGATGGTGTGTCGGGGACTGGGATCGAGTTTGCACGTTCTAGCGTGGAACGGTGTGGTGTGGTAGGGTGAGAGACGAAGGTGATGGATTCCTTGGCATACGACGATGGAGATACACACGGGTACGACGATGGGGCAGGAGACGACGGTGAAGATGCTGACGCACACCGATGCTGGTGACGACGGCGACACGACGATCACCTTGATGCTGGTCATGAGGATCATGATAAGGAAGGGGAATAGGAGGGGGGATCTATGTACATGTACCCGGTAGACTTTTCAATATATACACACACACTTAACAACCTAAACCAACCCATCTCCACACATCAATCCGCTAACCTACTAATCCACTCCGTAGTGCACCAACTCAACAAGCAAGCACCCCATCACAAGCAAGATTCCACACAGGTACAATAATAAGACAGAAGATAATAGTAAAGACACTAACACACAATAATGCTAGTAATAATAGTAACACAACAATTACTTTAATACTAGTTATAAGAATTATAATAAGAAAGAGACATAGAAGAGAAGGTCTATATATATACCAAGTAGACTTTCTAATACATATATATATACTTAATAATCTTAACTAATCTAGCTTTATATGTTAATTTACTAATTTACTAGTTTACTCTATAGTAAGTTCTAAATAATAAGTAAGTATTTTATTATAAGCAAGATTCTATTCGTCTAGTTATTTAGTAGTTAGTGTACTAGCAGCGTATCCAAGTTAGTCGTAGAACGCATGTCAAAGTATCGTTGTCAGTGCTTGTGTAGAGAGGGTGTAGGTACTGCGTAATATATTGATAGATATTAGATATTAGATACTAGATACTGAATACCACATACTTACTAGACATTATACACTAAACAGCGAAACTTTGGATGATTGGGCACTGTGGGGAAAGTAAACTCCAGAAAACTAAGGTGGGACTACAGCGCAGAAAGCGTCATAGCATGAGGAGTGTAGGAGGAGGAGGTGGGTAGAGTAGGTAGAATCGTGTAGGAGGGGTTGAAGTAGCTGTCCGGAACGAGGGGTTCAACAGTCGAGTCGTCTTACCGCTTTACTATCTCTCCTGTCTATCTCTTGCAGATTGTTCTGTTTCATTCTCTGTTTTCTTGTTTTCTTTTCGCTGACACGAATTGTTGCGTTGCTGGCGGCTGGCGGCTGGGTTGCTTGTCTAGGTGACAGGGAATGCTATAATCGGGACTTTTGACGGCATAGGAGAATCGGTATTACGGGGTTTGCTATGGAGTCAGAAGACACAATGTTTGTGAGGTATTATAAGGCCGCTTATACACCACGCGCGAGTTCCGTGCAATTGAGAATCCACCGGGGCTGTCAAGTTTCACAAGCTTCCATTGCGAAATCCCCCTCGATCATGCAACACCGCCACCCCACCGCATGAATCCTCAAGCCACCCCATCCCCGCCGTCGACATGGGATGCGCGCTGGCATCTCGCGTGCGCATGAAGTCGCAACCCCGGCTGTAACGCCGCGCCTCGAGGCTGTGACGACACGCTTCCCAGCCCTTCCGCGTTTCAGATGGTGCCCAACCAATGGGAGCCTCGCATGCGACTACCGCGCAGCATGAGTATCCCAACGGGTCAGATGCGACTTGCGCGTGGCGACAATGAAGAGGAAACGGTGATGCGGCTGCTGGGCAGGTAGATGCCAGGAGCCGCTGCGTCGGGTGCCACGGTTGGGGGATCGCGTTTGTTCCATATCAGGAGCAGATACCTCGGGACCTTGAATGCAAAGCTGGCTGTCATTCTTTTTCCCGTTCAACTCGGTGTCGTTCTTTTTGGTCTAGTCTTAACACTCCTTCACTATGCCCTCGTTTGCTTTCTGGAAAAGCTCGAAACTAGATGAGGCCAAGACTCCGCTCCTCAGTGATGCTACTGTGGCTGCAGAGTTGAGTGCCATCGTGCCGGGTGTCTCAAAGGATGTCGTTCTCAATCCGGGCAATCAGGACTCTGGAGTCTTCCTCTTTGACGACGACGCGCAGGAGATCTCGGAAGACCACGCTCCGGACGGCGAACCGCTACCATTGTCGATGATTGAGGTTACACCGGAGGAACACGAACAAATGACAGCAGGAGAACTGGCTGCGGAGAAGTCACTACTGGATGATGGTGAGCCGTCTCCGCATCCAATAACACCATCTCTTGCTCCAGAGCAGCCGCTGCAGACTGGCACCAGCGACGTCAGCAAGCAGGTGGCGGCAGAAGAGGCTGTGCCAAAGGAATCTGAGGTAGAGCCAGCCCAGCCAGAGATATTGACACAAGAAGCGGAGCATCCGACTGCTGTTGAGTCGAGTCAAGAAGATGAGACTCATCCTCCATCATCATCGCGACCAGTGTCTCTCGTACCCAAGGAGCTAGGCCCCAGCTTGTCGGTCGAAAAACGACCATCTCCGGCGTTGGTCAAGGTCGAAACAAACATGCGCGATCGAGACTCCGGCGTGTACATGTCCGACAGCGAAAGCTCTCCAGCCCGGTCACGACCATCATCCGTCGTTTCGAACGATAATGTCCTTGCAAGATCACGAGTGTCGTCTCTCTCAAAGCCCACCGCCGCCTCGCCTCAGCGCACGAACTCGATTGCCCGACTGCAACGTCCCGCTGAGCTAAATCTTGGCTTCAACAGTGCACCGGATGCAGCGAAGCCACGATCCGAACTTGACTTGCGATACGACCTTATTCGAAACTCGAAAACACAATCCAAGGCCGCGTTGCGGTCGCCCACACAACTCTTACAGGACCGACTGAACATGTCGCCGAGGAAGAAGGACATAGAGGAGAAAGTTCGCATCTTCACGCCGCCGCGTGCAACGGTCAATGGTTGCATGTTGCCTGGACCAGGCGGCCAGACAGAGGCGTTCACTAGCACATCTGTCCGCGCGCGGACCGAAGCAGGAGGACGGCCGGCTTGGTGGTGCAAATTCGATAAGCTCGTTGTCTTCGATGGTGTCGAGCGGCAAGTCGATGGCGAGATGGGGCTGAAAACGCGCACAAGCAAGGGCCTGAGCATCGCAAGAAGGCTGGGCGATCTGGAGACTGTGGTCATCCCGTTGGACTGTGCTCACTGTCATGAGATGCTGAACCGACATGAGTGGAAGTACGACATGCGAGTCTGCAAGCGCAGCGTCTGCTGGGATTGTAAAGAACGATGCAAGTGGGAGCTGGAACAGGAGAAGACTGCGAGTGTGTTTACGCCGCGAACGGAAGCTAACAGAGAGAGAGCAGACAGTATGCTCCAAGACGAGAAGAGCAGGAATTACGGTCCTGGAAAAGAAGTGGCGGTCTAGCAGTGGCCTAATAGATCTCAGTAAATGCGCGGTGTCACACCAGCACGGAGGCCGTTCCTAGTTCATAGTTAGATACCAATTTGTACAAAGCAATGAATGCATTCCTACGTTTGTAGCTCGTGTCTAAACAGTGTCGACTTTTGGTGCTGTGTGCATTGGTGGGGCGGGCGTGGCTACGCTCAGTCAAGCTCCATGGCGTCGTCCATATATTCTAGAGGGACATCACCCATGACCATGGTATCGTAGGCATATGTTGGAGGTTCAAAGTCTTGACTGCTGAGGCCACTGCCAGTCATTTCGACTCCTTCAAATGCCTGCACGACATCGTGGGCGTGTCCACAGCCAACAATGACTGTTCTCAGCATCGCGTCGAGTGCGAGCTCTGGCAGCTTCACGTTTCTGGGGGAGGTTCCGTCCTTGTCGTCCCAACTACTGGTGACCTCCTTCTCATCTGCGTCTTTCCAGGCATTGCGGTAGTCTTTTGCTAGACCTAGCTGTATCCGGACATCCTGAACGCCGAGCGAGCTGTGCAAAGGACAGGTCTCGTCGTCGAGTGCTTCCAAAAGATTGGCATGGAAAGCGTGAGAAGCTAGCGGTCTTGTTCGATGCAGATCTGGATTCGTAATGTATCGCAGAGCATTGATGTTGTTCCGGGGCGCGGCTGCAGATACACTGACGCCCAGAGTAGTGAGGCACAAGGTGATGTAGCGCTCTAGGAAGGCGTAGAATTCGAAAAAGTCAATTTTGAACATGGACTCTGCTTGTTTCGCCAGAGCTTTCTGCGATTCATGGTGTCCGTTCTGCTGATTACCGGCCTGCAGTATTTCCATAGCTTTGAAATACGAAACCATGAGTAACTCGGCTTTCCATCGCAAGCGGCCAAGCAAGCGCGTGGTCTTGTCCTTGTCTTGCTTGAGTCTGTCGGCTCTTGACTGTGTGAGCTGCTCAAAAGGCGTTTTCGGCGCGTATTTGCTGGTCTTCATTGTGCGTGACAGCTCATGTGATGATTTCTGGTATGATTTGTTTGGGGGACGGTCATATGGGAGTTTTTATCGCGTTATAAGATCTCGAAAAGCCTGTACAATGGAGCATTTCGTGAAAGTGCATTGTGGTGAAGGTGAACAAAGGCGTGTTCGGTGATCTCGCGCCGCGGCTCCCCCACATGAAGCCGCTGACATCAGCACGCACCAAAACTGTGGCAGTTGTTGTTGACGAGATTGCACTTAGACATACACTATTCCATCCGAGATCCGAACATGTACGTGATACAAATAATCAAAGTATTGATGAACACCTATCATACACGCGAATGAAGGAAATTTCTGATTATTATTGCGGATTCTGAGACTTGCAATTGCCATCATCAGGCGTACATGGAGCTGCAAGTAAATGGAATCCAACTGGATTTCGCAGGAAAAATAACACACGATACGTAGCAAATCTAGTATATTTCCAACCAGCACCCACCAAGATTTTGTACATCTTTTGGGGCGCATAGGCCACATATGTTCCCAGCAAAAGCAAAGCCTACCGTCTTCTCAAGTATGCTAGAATACACGAAAAGTCTCTCGTACCCAAATCCACTGGAGCGTGCACTCTCGACATAACACCATCACCCACTTCGTCATCAATAACGAGTATATTCCTGCGCCACACCCATCTTCTACACGCCCCTGATCCTCCACTCCGATGACACCCACTACCTTCCCACTCCAGCAATTTCGACAAAGCCCTGTAGTCTTGCGATGGGCCAGGAGACACATTACGCCTACCCATGATCTCAAGCCACTCGTGCTCCCATCCTGGTCTCTTTATGTGTTGTTTCTCCACAGGACCTTGGACCAGTGCTTCGGTGCCCGATTGCGAGGGTTTGACCGTCGAGCTCTGGCAGTAATTTAGCCATACAAAGCGAGGTTCAAAATCGTCTTTCGGGAAGAAGATGGCGCGGTAGTACAAGTCATGGTCAGGGTGTGCAGTCGGGCGCTACTCTTGCGCTTTGAATGCAGTGCAGATGTTTTGTGTAGGTCACAACAGATCGTGGAGCAGTATTGCATATCGCCGCAGTGCGAACAGTCGACTGTTGCAGGGTCGTTACATCTGTCGCAGACGGTTCCGAGGAGGGAAGAGTCTGTCATTGTGACGTATGTTCGGCAGTCCAGTGAAGGCATCTGCCTTTTTAAGTCCTGGGTGTACTTGCTGCATGCACAAGACTTGCTCACATGCATATAGAAAGAACAAGCAGAAGCAGCGATCGATGACCAGTCAAGGGACTAAGACAGTATCATGCAACCGTCGACGTGGAAGAATGGAAGGCTTGATGGTATCTAATAACTATGCTTGAGTGGACATCTCCTGATGGAGTACTGTTCGTCTATCCAAGTCTGTCGTTTGAAAAGTGTCTTGCGCGTAGTAAAATTTGTTTTGCTTGTCAAGTTTGTCAGACTCAGTCTGATTCTGAGCTCACACGTCTCTTGCCGTGACGGAAGGCAGCGAATGGAGGGAAGAAAAAGCCGGGATGGAACACTGTAAGGCATACGCATGCGATTCCGATCATCCTATGATTCATTAGCGTAAGCTTTCAACGTGCATGAAAATACTTACATTCCATCAAGCAACAGAAACTCCTTCTCGTTGCGCATCAGTGGGTTACCCCAGCCACCAGCCATCTCTGGCAGACGGTATATGCAACGAATGAGTACTGTAACGTATGCCAGGCAGACGACAGCACCAAAGAGTTTGACCTTGGCGAGCGAGACATTGCCTTGCTCCTTGCTGAGTCTGTAGTTGCTCTTCTCGTTCAGTTGACCCTTCATGGGCGCATCCTTGCGGTAACGCCAGACAAACAGCAGCACAAGCAGCCCACATGCGGCCATGGTTGCAACCTGGAATGCGATACCTGCAATGATCAGGTTGTTTCCAGCGTTGAGGAGCTTGATGTTGTTGGCTCCTGATGCAGCAACACCTCCACCACAAGCCTGCAGAACAATAGATCCAATATCACAGCCGATGAACACCCACGGGTACAGACGCGGTTTGAGAGGTGAGTACTGCGGTCCGCAGTACAAGACGAAATGCTTGAGCGTGAGGTAGATGGCGGCGGCGATGAGAGATGGGCCAAGGACGAGGCATACGATCTGCAGACGGAAGCCTGAATCACTCCATGGGTTGCCGTTCATAATGATGCGTCCTGCGTAGCCACCAGTCTCAAGGAGCGTTCCGATACCGAGTGCGACCGTGTACGTCCATGTTTTTGTCCAGATACCGATGATTAGGGAGGTAAGACAGCATAACCCGAAAAGTGCAAGAAAGAAGGCGTTGACGCCTAGCATAGGATAGTAGCCGTAGGTCGATGCGATAGCGGGACATTGGGGCGTAACTTCAGTGCACTGTCTGAAGTTTCCGCGTGGCCGGCCTTCTTCTGCAATTACCAGAGAGGTAAGACTGGCTATCACAGCAAGAGTTGCAAGGCGTTTGCAAGCCATGTTGGACGATTGGTGGCGATGAATCAACCACAAGATCTGGCGGAAGATCTAGGATGGGATCTGAAGATGATGGATGCCAGGTTTCACAAAACGTGCAGGGCGTTTCTGGGGGTTGCACTGCTTTTCAACAGCTTGCTGAATCGTAGCCAACGCTTCAGTCGCTTAGGTTAGGAGTTGCCGTGTTCACCGTATCGGTTAGAGAGACGCTCGTTCTCGCTCCCAGCTTCTTCTGATTGGTGCGCAATTCTATCTGACATGTCGCTTACGGGAGAAGGGCTTGGCTCGTCATAGTTGGCTACTTGGCTCCGATGACAGCGGCCTCTCGGAGACGCGTGCTTGCGATGTTTGCAAGGCTGAACGACTTTGGCCGACAATTATTTGCTGCAAGAGAGTCGGATTCTGGACGATTTCAGCGGCTGGCCAATGAAGTAGCGGTGACGTATCGAGATGTGGCGACTTTGGTCGCTCGGCTGCTCCTGCCTCCGGTTTGCTCGTCATCCAAATGAGTATCCAAATTCTCCATGGAACGGCCCAAGCTTCTCCGCTGCGGTGCAGTGTGTGGCCTTCGTTTTTTGCAACGGTCCAGGCAAGCTCTGGCAAGGCGCTTCTGTTAGCGTGTGGTTATAGGTAAGCTCAACCCACCCCTGATTGGATCTGCGGCGCATAACGTTGAATCCCACAGAACCCCGCAACAGATGCTCACAGGTGCTCCTGCTACCTATCATGTTCTTAATGATGTTTCTTGAGAGCGCGTGACGCTCATGTATGAATGTGAAGCATCACGTGGGCCTGGTTTGGTTTGCCGTTCTTGGATGCGGGGTCTCGCATGTGGACCAGCTAGCACATGGAGATAGCACCAAGATAGCACACTGCAGTCCTCGACCTCCCCCTTCACAGCGGTGGCCTCGGACAGCCCCTCCATTCCGCTATAGACTTCGCGTCTTAGTCCTGAGTCGTCGCTATGGCACTCTCACCTACCGAGGTTGGATTACAGCAGCAGCCGCCTCGGACGTTATCACCGAAGATACCAGCCCGTGCTGAAGACTCGAAGCATAGGTTCTCAAAGAGTCGCAATGGCATGTTCGTCTTCGTCTGTTCTTTACAAGCCAGATCGTGCTTTGTTTTGCTACGTGTTGGGCTTCAACTGACTCCCTGAGCTTGCAGGATGCGTAACATGCAAGTCGCGGAGAGTTAAATGCGACGAGACAAAGCCGACATGCAATCAATGCGCCCGTCGCCGCATAGATTGCGGCGGCTACAAGATGGATATCAGGTTCAAGACGGCGAAAGAGCCAAAGAAGGACAGTGCCATCGTCAAGAGTCCAGGGCAATTAACGTTTCAGGCAAGTCGGCCAAAGACAGCTCGTAGACAATCTCAACATGCTCGAGGGGGCAGTGCAGCGGCTGCACTTGCTATTGACCCCGGAGGCGTGAACATGTCTCCTCAGACCACGACAGCTGGTATTGCGCATTCTGAGGACACGATGGATCTGAGCTTCCTCGATCCTGACGTCTTGACCTCTCGCAGCCTACCAACGCCACAGTCTCTGGAGCTGCTGAATATGGCAGATATCGATCTTCAGATTTCGCCGTCATTCTCTCAGAGTGACGATTTGCTCGACGCTGGCTTCCCATTACAAGGGCTCGGCCAGCTCTCTGCTGAGGTCAATGCACAGTCCTATGCACAGGACTACGGGCCTCCATTCTGGGATATCAACTACTTCCTCGAAGACTACATGGGCTCGCTTCCTAGTCATCAGATCATGCCAGCAGATCTAGGCTTCTCTCTGGGTACACCTGTCGAAGCCGATTTGACAAATGCCAAGGTTGTGGAGGACGAGAGGGAACAAATAACTATGCTTTTCCTCAAAACAACCTGCCATAATCTCTCAATAGAAGAAGACACTGATCAAAATCCATGGAAGACTGTCATCTGGCCTATGGCGCAACAGTATCCGGCGCTATACCATGCTCTGGCAGCTTTGACCTGCTTTCACACCAGCAAAGCACAGCCACACTTACGCCTTGATGGCGAGCGGCATCTACACACGAGCGCGCATTTGCTCTCGCAAGGCATCAGTAATAGCGAGATACCCTTGGATACAGCATTGGCAGCAACCCTTGCGCTAGGCTTTGCTGAGACCTGGGATAGCGAGTCGCCCACAACTGGCATGACACACATCCGCGGCGCAGGAATGCTGCTCCAGCAAATGCTATCGGACCAGTCCACCAGGGTATACACTCCAGAAGAAGAGGCACGACTAGAGTTTCTCTTCAACACATGGACGTACATGGATGTAATCGCCAGAATCACATGTCTTGACCTCTGCCCACCCGTCCCCGAGAACCTCGTGGCAGCCACTGTCGGCCGCATGAACTTCAGCACTTCGAAACTCGACCCCCTCATGGGCTACGCCACCTCGTTCTTCCCGATCATCAGACGCGTCGCAGACCTAATCTGCAAAGTCCGGATGAGAAACGCCCCCCGAAACTCCCCAGTCATCATCTCGCAAGCCCTCGAACTAAAGCGCAACATCGAAGACTGGACGCCACCCATCTCCCTAGAAACAATCGAATCCTACTCCCAACTGATGACAGACGCCATCCAAACCGCCGAAGCCTACCGCTGGTCGACCCTAAGCCTGCTCTACCAAGCGGTCCCCGAACTCCCCAACCTAACCTCCTATGGCGAACTCGCGCAGAAAATCCTCGTCTACCTCGCCACTATCCCGCTCTCCTCTCCAACGCTAATCGTGCACATCCTGCCCCTGATCATCGCGGGAAACGACGCCGTGGACCCTGAAGACCGCGCCTTCGTCCGCGACAGATGGTCCGCCATGTCGCAGCGCCTAGTGACGGGCATCGTGGAGCGCGCACTCGAAATCACAGAAGAAGTATGGAAACGACGCGACGACTTCCTACTCGCGCGAAACCATCATTCAGATGCGTTAGAATCCACCAGCCCCTCGCAGTGCGCTGCAGGCTACGGTGCGGGATCTGGGTCTGGTGGCTCGCCCGGCTCAGCGCGGCCGTCGAGTCGGCGGGTCAATTCGTTCCCCATATCCGCAGCGTTTAAAAAGGGCGTTGATACCATCACGCGCTCGGGGTGTATTGAGTATACGGTCCGCGGGAGTTTGCACTGGCTGGGCGTTATGAAGGATTGGCAGTGGCAGGGTAAGACACACCTCCATCCTACTGGAGTTGAGCCGTGCTGACAATGTGAAGTTCTCCTCGGGTGATGGCTGGGTGCGGGGGAGAAATGTGTACGTTACGATATGCATACATGGCTGCGCGGAGACTGTGACTTAGAGCACGATTTGTTGTATTTCTAGGTCATGCGGGGTGTCTGTGATCAAAGCAGTCAGAGTGTCTTAAAATCAGCTCGTGGAAGAGCGTTCGAGTCGATGTAGCACGCATGTCATGCCATACGTTGTCCGCACACGACGTGGATTTTCGTTGTCCGGCGTGGAAGAACACCGACACATGCCCCTGAGCTGCGGAGTACAGTACAGCAGCGCACTCAGCCAACTAGACACTAGGGAAAACGCGCACGTAGTCCTCTGTCTATGCAGGTTTAATTGCAAGAGCTACACGCTCCACGACCATATAACGAGCCATCTAGATCCCAACACCTAATCTACACATCTAACAACCTCCCCCTAACAACCTCCACATCCCCCAAATTCCCACACAACAAACCGCCCCTCTCCTCCGTGCCCTGCACCGGCGTATCTAGCACTTTCTCCCCATCCCTCGAATCCAGCGCCCCACCCCCCGCACACTCGACAACCAGCGCAACAGGCGCGAGTTCATACAGGCGCCTCAACTTAGCCGGACTCTGCTCCGTCACAGGACTGGTGTAGATCCCATGGCCCTTGACGAGCGCGTGCACGATATCCGGCACCAGGCCGCCGCTGTAGCGGAGCGTGTATCTGCTCGCGACGAAGTGGTTGATAAGCTCCAGATACTTTGGGT
Source organism: Ascochyta clinopodiicola (assembly GCA_027946445.1). Classification (NCBI taxonomy): domain Eukaryota; kingdom Fungi; phylum Ascomycota; class Dothideomycetes; order Pleosporales; family Didymellaceae; genus Ascochyta; species Ascochyta clinopodiicola. The sequence continues at coordinate 27,824 of JAPEUW010000072.1, forward strand.
TTTCGGCCGCGGCGCGCAGGTTAGCGGGTGCGAAGTATTTTGTCTTTGGGGTGTCGTTGAGGCGGACGGTGGAGCGCGTGATGTTGATCTTGGCGTCGTCTGTTAGGCTGGCTTCGAAGCACGATCCAGCGGTCCCTGGGAGGCGCAGGGCGACGATGGCGGTTGTGCGGGGCCCGAGCACGCCGAGGATGGAGGCGATTTGCTTTGTGCGTGGGGTTGCGGTGGAAGAGAGGGCCGAGGGGCCGTCCCAGATGCCGATTATGGTGCCGACGGTCCAGTTGGGGCCGATGATGGAGCTGCCGTCCAGCGGGTCGAAGGCGATGGTGTATTGTTCTTCCGAGGTGGAGGAGGTGCTGTGTACGGGTCTTTCGATTGGGTCTTCTTCGCTGCTGGCGGTGGTTATTGCAGGGACTTTGGCGATGGCGTCGCGGATGATGTTCTCGGCTAGCACGTCGACGTTGAGTTGGTCGTCGCCGAAGGTATTTGCGCTGCCGGCTTGCGAGACGGAGGTTGTTCGCAGGGCTTGGGCAATGTCGGGTAGTGTGCGGAGCAGTGCTGGGATGACTTCTTGGATCAGTGCCGTCCGGTTCGGTTGCCCGGCGACGAGGGACTGCAGATGAGCGTCCAGAGTAGGCTGTGACATGGTTGAGTCTTCTTGGAGGGATCCTATGGAGTGAAAGTGTTTCTCAATTCAATGTTAATGTTTGCGACTTGATACACGAGGGGACGTCAACTTTTACCAGAAGCCTGGCGTCATAGTGGGGCTGTATCGATAAGGGCTTTCACTAGCGTAATAGTGGGGACCAACGTTCAGCCTCATCAGCGGTTGAATACTGGTGCTGATGTTTTATTGGAAATCGCATCTCTCAAGCGCATGAGGACGAAACTGACGACGAAACACCTGCAACTACCCGGCCGATGTGAGGCTGTCACCTCGCCCCCATTGAAGAAAAGTATGGTGTCGATAATAATATCCAAGCATCTTGATTATAAATTATGTGCCTCTTCCACCTCCACGTGCTCTACAGAGCATTTTCAACATCTAGTCAAACAAATCTCAATCAGTCCAAGCGAAGGTGGCGCGTCAGAGCGCTTGCGTCTAGCCGTGAATAGTATCCGCCCAGTGGTATCTTTTGCAATCCAAGACGGAATCCGCTCCGTGCGCGAGAAAGGGAAAAAGGAAATGTACATGTGTGCAGATGGCAAAGACAGCCGTTGGAAGTTTATGCAACTTGATGCTTGTGGTCTTGGCCGTGATATTCGTCTGGAGACGAAATGCGATAGCATCCACCGAGAATCGCAGAAGCGCGGACGAACGAAGCAGCTGAACGGCTGGACGTAGTGGACGACGACCGCTTGTGTAACCGGGCGTGATGGTGATGCCGCCGCGGAACACTACATCTTGTTAGCCACGTCTCACCACCTAATCGTTGAGTCCAAAGACCCGCCTAAGGCCCTGGAACTTCTTCTTCTTTCCCGTCCGTCCGAAGCTTACAGACCGGCCTTGTGCATCAAGTACAGGCGAGGTAGCGGTGGAGAACTGGCTCGACTGTCGCTTGCCAAAGCGAGGTCTCTGGGCGACACCGTCTGAGCTCATCGGACGCTGTTCGCCAGTGATAGGTGGCGGTGGTGCGAGCGGCCACTCAGGAGTTGATCGGCGCTGAAGCTTGGGCGACCTAGGAGATTGTTTGACTTGTGGGGAAGCAGCGATTGCTTGGGGTGAGGCGCCGAGCTCTTTGTCTTCATCCTCGCCGATGGGTGTCAGGGGACCGCCGATCTCACGGTTACGTGGTTGTGGTGGTGAAGGAATATCTGAACTTGGTGACGGGGCGGTCTGCGCGACGGCTGCAGGTGGGGCAGGGGCGGTCTTCTTCTTGCCCATACCGAAGAAGCCACGCTTCGTCTTTGCTGCAGGGGACGAGGGAGCGTGTTTGCCGTCACGTAGGGATCCCGCAGCCAATGCAGTGCCCTCTGTAGTCGGCGTGTCGTGGGAATGTCCGTTCGTAACAGCCGCGGTAGCAGGGACTGAAGCAGGTTTTGGCGCTTCGGCCTCCTCTTCAAGATCTGTAGAATCGCCGTCTTCCTCACCAGCCTTGCGTGGGATGCCTCGCACAGGAGTCAGATCTGGAGGCAGCTCGTATGGTTCAGGTTCGGAGTCAGAGTCCTCAAATCGACTGGTGAAGCGACTTGGTCGAGCCTCGTCTTCATCGCTGGAATCGGCAAAGCGGCTGTGGAAAGCACTGGACTTGGCTGGGGCTGGCGTTTTCCCCTTAGGCTGCTTGCCGATCGTAGCTGGCTTTGGCATCGACCGAGGAAGCGCAGGCACGGGCGGCTCATCTTTGGTCTTCTTGCGGAACCGTCCACCGGGTGACAAGGACCTGATGCTGAACCTGGACGACTTTGTGGGCTCTGGTGTTGGTGAAGAGGGCCGCATAGATTGTCGAATGGTGGACTGAGAGGCTCTGGGTGGCGAGATGGATCGAACCTGGGCAGGGGCGGGTGCAGAAGCTCTCATGGTAGGACCTGCAGGTCCGCCTCTCATCGAGGTCCTAGCAAAGCCACCCCCGTCATTCCGACGGGCTCGACTGCGTTGGAAACTGCTTGCTGACGCATCAGAATCGCTGTCGTACGTGGGCACAGGAGCCGCGGCTTTGCGGGGCGCAGGAGCTGGAAGACTCTGTGGTCGAGCTCGCGAAGCAGCTACACCAGCTGGAATATGCTTCTTCTGCAGCGCGCCTCTTGGCGGCTTCGTGTCAACGGGCACGCTCTGGCGAGACGCAGCCAGAGCCATGTTGGTGGTAGGTGCAGGACCATCGCCACGCATGCTGGTCCGCATCTGTGGTGCAGCTCTCGGCCCAGGGCTTGCACTCCCTCGCATGGTGGATCTCATCTGGGTTTGCCCAGAGGATGCATCTCTATTAGCTGCGCCCCGCATGCTGGTTCTCATCTGGGGCACACCAGAAGCCTTCTGCACAGGTGCAGGTGATGGTGTGGATTTCTTGAGAGCAGACTTGAGTGGCCTATCCGGGGTTTGTGTTGGCTGAGCAGGGACCGATGATCTGGGTGGCGCTTCTGACATGGATACACGTGGTGTAGTGTTGGCAACAGCCCTGGCAGCTGGCTGCACTGTAGGCTTGTGCCCTGATCGGAGTTCCTCTTCCTGCACAGGGGCTTGCAGTGCACGAGCAGCAACGGGGGTGGGACTTTGTGTAGCGTGTGCGTTGTCGTGATCCCTTGGTCGGTTGACGCCACTCCAGTGCGCTCTTGCAGCTTCCCAGTCACGAGTAACTTGGTCCACAGGCTCGTTTCCGCCAAGGCTCGGGGTGTCGCTCTTGGACTGCGGTGTCGGACTCTCGGTGACGCTCTTGTCAGGGTACTTGGAGTTCACCAAGCCAGGGCTTGAAGTTGAGCCAATCACCGGGCTTTCGACAATAGCGTTGATGCTGCCAAAGCCACCCTCCATGTCAGACACATCCTCATAAGCATCGCTGTACACGCTGCTGTTGTCATCAGAGGTGTCGCCGTCGCGACCTGGGCTGCTTGGTTGATCGTTCAACTGCTGCTGGAAAGAAGCAGGGGTCTGGATCGGGGCGAATTGCACAGGCGCATACGTGGACGTGACCGGCTGTTGCTCCTCTTCGTCGGTCCAGCCGCCAGGCGCGGACATGCTCTGGAACCTCGGCTCGGGGTGCTCGTATGGGCTGGGTGTTGCCGGCAGAACCGCAATGTTAGGCACTTCAACAACCTGCTCGGAGATTACTGGTAGAGTAGAAAGCTGTTCTGTTGCCGGCTTTGTTAGAGACTTGGGCTCAGGAACAGGCAGCGTCTGTGAAGCGGCTGCTGGATCGACGTGCTTGCGTATGCTGGACTCGCCATCTGTTGAGTAATTCGAGTCGGATACATAGCCACCGCCTTCGACTGAAGTCACCTGTGGCGGAAGAGCATCGCCGGTAGCCGTCGTCTTGGAAGCGAAGTCCTGAGCTACGATATGTCCAAGGCCAAGGTCGGTAGAAGCCTCCATTGACTCTCCTACAGACGCCACAGATGCCGACATGGGTGTGGACACGGTCTCGGTGACCTTCTGAGGCATGTCGTCTTCGTCGCGGGGCCGGGTCTTGTCTCGCACGCTTCCAAAGGATGGCAAAGCTGGACGTGGCTTCATGAAATCTTCGAACTCGTCTTGGGTCTGAGCAGCTGGGATCGACTTGTAGGGTGTCGGCCCTGCGGGAGAGCTTGGGGTATCCATGTCGCCATATGCAGAGTGGCCAGCAATAACAGGCTCCTGCTCGAAGCTGACTCGCACCGTCTTCTTCTTCTTTCCATGCCCGCTTTCAGATGCGGTGTCAGATGCTCCGCTCACCGAGGCGGCCTTGCTGAATGCATGCCCGTTTGGCGCAAGAGGTGAATTGCTGCGCCTGGAGACGGAGGGAGAGGACTTTAGAGCAGACTTGGCAGGGGACATGGAACGCGGTAGGGGCTCGTGCTTCAAACCCGCGAATTCGACCGTGTTGGGCGCGAAGGTAGCGTGACGGGCTGGGCTCAGAGACGCCTGGCGTTCTACGCGGACATTGTCGCGAACCTGCTCTACGCGTGGCTTGGCTGCTGTGGTTGCTGGAGAGCCGACATGAGGATAGGAGCTGTCCTGGTTGGGTGTGAAATGGGGGGAGAGCTCGCTCTCTGGCTCTCGGTTTGCGTTGGCCTGGCGAACATTTACGGGAACGAAGTCGACTGGCTTGATGTCGGTGTTGGCGTAGTCCTCTGAGTGTTGCCTGGGTAGGGCAGGTGCAGGTCTCTGCTGCGACGAAGGGGGTGTGATTGGGCGCTCCTCGTATCTTGTGGTCTCGGCAGCGGGATGAGGCTTGGGCAGTAGAGGCTGGGCCACAGATGATGGAGGCGACTGTTCTTGCTGCACTGCGTAGCGAAGAGGGCTTGGCGTGCGACCACGGCCGGCCTGGATGGGCGCAGCAGATTGGAGGTGCTGTGTGACATAGTGCTGCGCAGGCTCCTCGGGCTGCTGGTGCTGCTCGCGGTGGATGTTCATGGCGTCTTGCTTGTGGATGAAGGTGCGGGTCGAGGGATCGTAGACGGCGTCGGGCGACTTGGGGTCGACGGGTCGCGGCGACTGCGATCTTGACGGAAGAAAGGACCGCGACTGCACGGCTGTGCCCGAGGGCTGCGCGCGCATGCTGCCGCTTGAGACTCGCGTGCCCTGCTGGCCCTGCTGTACATAGTGGGTGCTCACTGGACGGACGGCGGCCTGCTGCACCGATTGTGCCGTGCTGTTGCTGAGGTAGGTGCTGGGGACGCCGGCCGCCGACTTGGGGCGCGAGGTCGATGCCATGCGCTGGACGGCCTCGTGGTCGACGACGGGCCCTCCGAACCAGCCGTGCGAGGTCGAAGGCCCGCCAGCGGTTGCGCTGAGGCCTGGGGACATGGGGCGCGAGAAGTTGACCGACTGGCGCTGGTCCTGGCCCTCCTCGGAGACCTGGGCGAGGGGGCTGCCCACGCGCTGTATCCTGGCGGCGTTCGCTGAGGGTCCGGCGCCTCTGTCCAGGCTGGCGCCTCTGCCTCCACCTCGTTGCGTCGGCGATGCTCCTCCGCGGTAATTGGGCTCTAGGCTGGCTGCGCGTCGATGCATGTTCTGAGGGACGGCGGGAACGGGCGGAACGACGACGGGGCTGCTTCGGCCAGGCGAGGCGTTGCGAAAGGAGCGCTCCGTCATGGACCCGGAGCTCGACTGGCGACGCAGTCCCTGAGGGCGCTGACTACCCTGCGATGATGTCGAGCCGCGACGCACCATGCGCTTCGTGACTACTTCACCGACAGGGGTGGGGCTCGACGTGTGGGAGCGCAGGGCGGCGGCGGCGGCGGCGTTGGAGAGATTCGCATCCGAGGCCTGGTTTCTGACAAAGGCCTTTGTGGCTGCGAGCGATGCAGATGCGCTCGGGGGCGGCGCTGCTCTCTGGGGCTGCAGTGCGCGTGGTTAGCAAAGTATCGTGTCGCTGCCGTGTGGTGGCCATGATAGCATCACCACCACAGCATCACGGGACCAGGACTTACCGGATTGGAGGCAGCCCGCCTTCGCTTGGAGAACATGGTGGTGGTGTGGTGGTGGAAGATTAGAAATTAATAACACGCGCGGCTGCTCTGCATCGCCGGCCGGTGGAATGCTGCCGTGTCGATATGGGAGACGGTGTCAATGCCCGTTTCAATGTTTCGCGTTTTGCGCGAGGTGATGTCATGCGTTGTCGAGAACAACAAGAGAGTGTTGGGCCAGCGCATAAACACTCGCGGGTGGTGACACGGCGGCAGGGGGTGCTGGGAGGAGTGACGATCGGTGCAGGCCTCGCCGAGGATGCGCTGAGGCTGCCGGGGCACTGGGCTGGGGGTCAGATGTTTATTTAGTTGGCACAATCCGGCCGTGAGGTGCTTGGATCGTCACCATCCGTGTCTACTGTGTCCGCTAACTGTCTAGGGCAGAGGGCCGTGAGCTGGCCTGGCCTTGTTCGTGCAGCACCCGTCAAACTGCTGCATCATGGGGATTCGCTGCGCATGGAAACAAGCTCAAACAAGGCATCGTCTCATGGTGCACTGCGTGTTCGCGATTCAGTGGCTCGTCAAGCGTGTGCCCCCCCAGGCGTCGAGGATACCGTTGCTGCCAGACGTGGGAGAGTTGTTTGCGTAAACGACACGTTTGCTTTTTTCTTCTTTGACTCCTTTGTTCTCACCACTCACACTCTATACCCAATCAACACGACTCATCACCGCGCCTGCACATACTGCAACCACTTCACCAACGCAATATCTAACCCACCGACCAACGTGAATCAAGCTTCATCCTCGTCAGCGACACACAGACCATGATTTTCAATGCAGCGAACCACAGCGACCCGCTTTGATCTGCCAGAGCCGCCGGCGCCACCAGCTAGTGCCTCGTGACGTAGCCTTTTGCGTTTCCAGTTCCCAGATCCAGTTTTTCAGGCACGCTCTGACAGTTCTCGACGGACCTTGATATCGCTGCGTGTGGCTATATTTTGCTGACTGAGCGCTTCACCTGATACACAGTTCGGTGGCTTGCATGTCGACGTACAGCAGACGACCCAGCTTGCAGTGACTGTAACCATCTCTACCAAGCTGTTCTGCTAAGAAACCCTTCAGCACCCCACAATGTGCTGTCTGCTCCACTTAAGCTTTTCCGCGGCTGGGCGGCTGTATAGCCGATGCACATCACCCCGCACATGCAGCCGTCCAGTTGTCGTAACCTGTTGCACGGTGAAAGTGCAACACCTCAATCTCAATCAATTGCTCTGACATGACCTCTTCATCCAACCTCCCACCCCTGCCCCTGCCCCCAGGCGTAACTGAAAACTACGTCCACTGTCCATCCAATGGCCTCACCTTCCACATCCTCGAGGCAGGATACACACCTGAACGTGACAAACCCTTGATCATCCTGACCCATGGCTATCCCGAGCTCGCCTTCTCGTGGAGGAAAATCATGGCTCCTCTGGCCGATGCAGGTTACTACGTCGTTGCCTTTGACCAGCGCGGATACGGCCGCACCACCGGCTGGGACACTTCGCCTTTCGACAAAACCGACATGTCGCAGTTCACACTGACCACCATCGTCCGCGATGTAGTCGCCCTTGTCCACGCCCTAGGTTACCGCAAAGTCAAGTGCATCACGGGGCACGACTTCGGCGCTGTAACAGCAAGCCTGAGCGCCCTCATCCGCCCAGACCTCTTCAGGAGCTGCATCATGATGAGCCACCCCTTCAAAGCACCAGCAGCTCTACCCTTCAATCTCCGTGGTGGAGAAGAGCCACCAGCGCCGCCAGTCGACATCCAAGCCGAGCTCGCCGCGCTGCCGGAACCGCGAAAACACTACAAATGGTACAACAGCACCCGCGAAGCCGCTCCCCACTGGAACAACCCTCCCCAAGGCATGCACTCGTTTCTACGAGGGTACTGGCACGTCAAATCCGCAGACTGGAGCCACAACAATCCCTTCCCCCTGAAAGAATGGTCCGCAGCCGAACTAGCAAAAATGCCACACTACTACATCCTGCCACTCCACAGTTCCATGCCCGACACCATCGCATCCCTAATGGCAACCGAAGACGCCTCAGCAACCAAGCGCTGGCTCTCCTCCGCCGACCTCGACGTCTACGTCCAAGAATGGTCGCGCACGGGGTTCCAGGGCGGGTTGAACTTCTACCGCACCACCACTGATCCAGACAAGAAAAAAGATCTCGAGCTTTTCGCGGGCAGGAAGATTGAGTGCCCTAGTACTTTCATCTCCGGGAAGCAGGACTGGGGGAATTATCAGCAGCCCGGGGCGATTGAGGCGTATCCCGAGTCGTGTTCTGACTTCCGCGGTACGCGCTTTATTGACGGGGCGGGGCATTGGCCGCAGCAGGAGCAGCCTGAGAGGGTTGTTGAGGAGATGTTAAGGTTTTTGGGGAGTGTTTGACTTCGTAGTGGCTCCTTATCGCTGATTCATCGAGGTATTCATCTTTGCGTACACAAAGCTCTGTTTGCTAGCTACTGCTATCACAATACCCACTCCTGTCTACCCAATTTATTCCATCCGTGATATTCCCTCACAGTTTTGCTACCGCGCTCGTTTTCTTTCTTAATCTCAACTTCTAGTCCCACCCCAGATGCCATTTCATCTATATCTGTCAGCCAAGCAAACACCACAGCACCTCCCCCCTTCCCCTCTGCACGGAATAAAACGCGTCATCCTAAACTGGCGGGTAGGCTATACCTCCCAATCTACAACTTCGAAAGCAACAGGTAAGTAAAACAATCCACTCTTCCAACCCGTAGCACCACTAACAGACACGAATCCAGTCTCGGTGTGCGCCATTCCTAGAATCCTCCTCTAAACATCCAACCCTCATTCCCCCACCACTTCTAACCGGCACTTCATCCCTTACCTCTCTTATCCGCGGGATCTAAAACTCTTGGTGGATGCCAGAGGAGTATGGATTATACTCTTGGTACAGCCACGCACTAATATCCATTCCAATGTGTTATAACGTCGAACCTTGGTAGCTAGGAGCTTGTAAAACACAACACGTGCAGCAAAACACGGATAGTGCTGCCTAGCAGCTATAATACCAGATACAAATCTCGTATTAGTATAGCCATTTCTAGAATTCTTCTCTTGATTATCTAAACTCTTATCTTCTCTACTCTACTTTAAACTAGTACTTACTCGCTTGCCTCTCTTACCTGTAGAATCTAGAACTTAGTAGATACTAGAGAAGTACATATCTTACTTTTACAGGTACGTACTGTTATTGTTCCAATTCGTTAACATTAAAAACTAGGTAGCTACAGCTGCGTTATAAGACACGAAACGTGCAGCAAAACACGGATCGGTGCAATCTAGCAGCTTGAACCATTTGTACAGATACAGATGCAGTGCCAAGACATAGCGGGGGCTTTGGTATGCTGGGAGAGCGGTAAGCAGATTGTGCACGCTGATACTTCGCCTGTAAGTAGAGGGTGGAGGTAGCAGATTAAACGCCTTTAAGCTGAGCGGGAATGATTGGTAGTATTTCTGCGTGCACATCGGCTGGGTGGTGCACTACCAGGTTGATGGTTGGTTTGGTGAGTTGGTCTGGGTTGGTGCGTGGTGGATTGAGTGGATGGTGGGAGGGTTACGGAATTTGTTGCTGGGGCGTGATTTGGAGGTGCGGGATTTCTGGTTGCGGGTCTGGGGAGTGGTGCGAGGATGTGCGTGGTGTTGCTCATAGACTTGTGGGCGCGGCGGTATGGGTGGGGTGCGCTGTGTGGCTTCATGGTTGGATGGCGGTGCTGTACCTGGACAGGCGTTGACGTTTGTGAGACACTGTTTGTGGGTTGTGCTAGCACTGTCACACAAGTAGTGCTGGCGGGATCTATCACCACCGGATTGGAATGGAACCTTCGCCATCTTGCAGTGAATGCGCGACATAGATTTTCCAAACTGAAGCTGAAAAAGCGCAAAATGAACAGCATCTCCTGGAAGAAACATACATCTCACAGGCTGTCATCCTAGCCACCGTCGGTTTCTCTACCAGCAGCTGTTGGGTCCGTGCCCGCAGCCCGTAGTCCACACTGAAGAGAGAAGTTCAGTGTATTTTGCGGTCACTTGTCGACTCAAACGCCAACATTTAATTCATTCACCCTCAATCTGTTAATCGGCGGTTCAAGCGTCTACTACACAGGATTGTAGTCCCATTGTACATTCATCTTATCCATTATACTCTGCAAACATTTAGTTGTTTTTGTTGACTGACCTTCGCAAACTGTGAAATAGTGAAACCGGCGGCGTAGGATGTGGTATCCGCGCAGCAGAAAGATATGAGTATATGTACCTGAACACCAGCCGAATCCATTTCTCGTTTATACCGTTTAAGTTTGCACGACCGCGGCATCTCATTTAAGGCAAGGTTCTTGTGCGAGGAGGCTAGAAAGATGATCAAATGCAGTTCCACCATTTCTTCTCCATTTCGGAGTTGCCAGACCTGTGATGGCCAAAATCTGCTTCACGCAAACACCAGGAAAGGTATTCTTCTTTTTAGTCATGTAAATTGACCATAACAGCCACATCTTAACAGACACATTCAAGAAAACAGATCATGAATTATCACACAGTATAAAACTATACTGTTAGTACAACCCCTCCAGTCTACACTCATCCAGCAAGCCGTTCTCTGGCAGACACGATCACATCCTGCCACGCAAATCGTAGCAATTCCCGGATACCTCCACCATCATCCCACGCGTGAATAAACCTACACCTCTGGGCAACATCACAACCCCCTCTCCCCGTAGAAAACATTCCCCTGCACAACCCACAAACTCACAACCGCACAAACCAAAACAACCCAAATAACCCCACGACATCAAAACAATACCCTCAAAAAATGAACTACCAGCCTACCCCCTGCGGCGAAAACGCCCTCGTCCCATACAAGCGCGCAGCCAACTATCGACACACTACCTGACTCCGTACAGCTAGGGTAGAGTTGGGGAGATGAGATGAGGGCTGTTTGCGTGCTAGTGCGTAGGTGGGAGCTTGAGCTTGGGCTGGAGCTGGGGCTGGAGTTGGGACTGGACTGGGAACTGGGAATCGAGGCAGTGTATTAGTAATTCTACCGGCTAGTGGGCGCGAGTTCAGTCTAGTGGGTGAGGGTTGGTGAGGACGGTCTAGTGACTGTAGATCTAACGACTGCGGGCTAACGACTGTGGGCTAACGTGTACAGTTTAGTGTGTTGGTGCTAGTTGATATGCACTAGCAACTTCCTTCCCCTTCGATGCTTTCTCAAGAGTGTATGTGAACGAGAATGAGTTTGTATAGGGGTGGACGGCGTGAGCCATGAGCAGAGGACGCCGAGTTGACTTGGAGGGTTTGGGGTATTGGAATGAATTATTACGTCCTTAGAATAAAATCAGTGGACAGCAAACAACCAACGAATATACACAGCGCCTAGAAAGGGGTATATACAACCAACCGACCAAACCGACCATCCACCACACACCTCCATTACTGCGCCCTCTTGTTCATCCCCCCACCTCCTCTATCACGCAAACACACACCGCGTATCTAGAGCAAGTACGCAGCAACAGCGCCCAAGACGACAAGCGCACCAGATGCCATGTTGCGGCCAGCGGCGCCGGTGAACTCGGGAAGCTTACCAGACGAAGTGCTGGTGGATTTTGTGCCGTTTCCGCTGCTGCCAGAGCCAGAGCCAGTGCCAGAGCCAGAGCCAGTGCCAGAGCCGCTGCCAGAGCCGCTGCCAGAGCCGGAGCCAGCAGACTGCGCAGGAGGACCGTAACCAGGCATGCTCACGATAGAAGGCTTAGTAGCGTTCTTGCCAGCCTCGCACGACGGCACGGGTGCGTTGGAGCGCGTGACGATGACATCGGGCGCTGGGCCTGTAGGGCAGCCGGCCTTTGCGGTGATGGTGGTGGTGATGGAGCCTGCGGGCGGCGCAGAGGCCTTGCTGGACGCGGGCTTGCTGGATGCGGGCGGGCTGGCTAACGCCTGACTGGCGCTGTACGGCGTCGGGCAGGAGCCGGGGTGCGCGGGGTTGCAGCCGCCGGGGATTGAGGTTGCGACTGGGGTTGAGACTGAGCCGGCGGAGTATTGGCTGTGGTGTGTTAGATGAGGTAGATGATGAGATGGTATCGTGGGGTGGAGGGATGGTGAAGCAGACGGGCTTTGAGTAGACTTACGCAGAGACACCAGCAGCGAGCACAGCGGCGCCGATGAGGGAGAAGGACTTCATCTTGGAGTGGTAGAGATTGAGATTGATGCAAAAAGCAATTGATGAGGCTGTTGCGAAGAACGAGTGACTGAAAGACTTTGATGCAAGAAATACTCCAGAGTCTACACCCTGAATCTTATACCGATCGACGCCACTTGCAAAACTGCAATCTCCCCCAGACACACCGTGGCAGAATGTAAATTCAAGTCTGAATCCGTCCACTTTGCCGCTTCGATGCCGCGAGTATTGACCCTCAGTCAGGCGTCGTCGCCGCTTCCAGCCAGAGCAAGGCGCAGCCAATGGCGAGGCTGTTCATTTCCGGCAATTGAACTTACCGTTCACAGCTTCCCGTGCGACTACAAAATGTTTAATCCAAATCAGTAAGATGAGCATGGCAAGTACCGGCGCGTGGTGTAGATGGTAGTCAGTTGGTAGTCTAGTTGTTCAACGCCGCGTCCGGAAGCTTCACGTTCCAGCCAGCCTACTAGACGTTTTCGGGGCTAGCATTCCGCGCCGACCCCGGTTTTCGAAACAGCCAGCCAATCAGGGAAATGTTTCTTCTGCCCCTGCAGCTTGGTGCCCGACGTCACTACATTCCCTCTACTCGGGATTGAGCGTTCCGTGGTAACGATCGTGTCCATCTTTTGCGGGGAGCGGGCGAGGCAGCCACCTCCAGAGTCCCCTTTTCAGGGTCGTTGCACTGAGCCTTTCCGCATCGAGGCGCCTGGGAGCGGGAACGTACGCACCGATTGCAGTAGTCTGGTATTCGAAATTTCTTCTGAGCTCGCCGGATGCGCAGGGTACCGCACTATTGCAGCTCGTTGCCAGAGGCAGTAAGAGTGGTGATGGATGTGGACTGGTGAACGAGTATGTGGGAAAGAATAAGGCCGTCTGCTTGTAGGACCATGGTCGGTGGAGGTGGTATAAGTAAAGAGCGTTTCTCTGTGTTTGTTATTATCATCAGACAACTCATCAACAGTCTTTCAACTTCCTCACCTTCTCAATTCCCATCTCTCTTCAGGTTCATACCTCACTCTTCCATCCATCAACATGAAGTCTGTCATCGCCGTCGCCGCTCTGGCCGCTGTTGCCTCTGCCGCTCCCACCAAGCGCGCCGATGGCCCTGGTGATGCTGTCATCCTCAACTACGCTCTGACTCTTGAGCACCTTGAGAACACCTTCTACCGCGAGGGTCTTGCCAACTTCACCGAGGCCGACTTCAAGGCTGCTGGCTTCGACTCCGAGGTCTACGGCCGCATCAAGACCATCAGCGGCGACGAGGCCACCCACGTCAGCTTCCTGTCTGGCGCCCTCACTGCTGCTGGCGCAAAGCCCGTCAAGGAGTGCACCTACGCCTTCGGTGTCACCAGCGTCCAGTCGTTTCTCGCTACCGCCTCGGTCCTCGAGGGTGTTGGTGTCAGCGCCTACCTCGGTGCCGCCGCCGACATCATGTCCAAGACCTACCTGACCGCTGCTGGCTCCATCCTGACCGTTGAGGCCCGTCACAGCGCCTACATCCGCAACGTCAACAAGCAGAGCCCCTTCCCCCAGCCCTTCGACGCTCCCCTCTCTTACAACGAGGTCTACACCCTCGCCGCCGGCTTTATCAAGAGCTGCCCCTCTGACAACCCCGCTCTGCCCGTCAAGGCGTTCCCCAGCCTGTCTGCTTCCAGCAAGGACACGCCCATCAAGGAGGGCTCTACAGTACTGCTCGGCACCAGCGGCTACAAGGTCGAGGGCACCGTATACGCTGCCTTCATCGCCGTCACTGGCCCCACATTCGTCGAGGCCAAGGCTGTCAACGGCGGCTACGAGGTTGTCGTCCCCAAGGGTTTCGCTGGCCAGAGCTACGTCGTGCTGACTAGCTGCAACACTGCCGCCACCGACGACACCATCCTCGCCGGCCCTGCTGTTGTCGAGATCTCCGCTTAGAGAATTGTCTCTATTTGCCTTGATGATCTTGTTACATGGCGTTTCGCACGAGGTTTTTCGTGGTGTATATACCTTCCATACTTAACTTGTAATGTTTGATACCAAAATTGAACGCACCTTTTATCATCCATCTCTTTCTTGCACGCACATCAGTGACCTGTGAATTGAGTGACCAAACCAGTCTTTGCTGTGTTGTACCTGGCTGGCTATATATCCAGCAAAATCGGCTCCCCGCACGGTACTATGCTGAGGCTTGGTCATTTTCGACGCTGCGGCAGTTTTCACGTGTCGACATGCTGAGCATACCATCTTACACAATACAACGCAAGTTCCAGACCCCGCCTGTTGTGTTATGTCGTTTCTTGTCGTGTCTTGTCTTGTCTTGTTGCGTCATGTATTACCTTACCTCACCTCGCCTTGCCCTGCCTTGCCCCGCATGTACCCAATCACGTGCCCAAGCACAACATCACGCACAGCATCATGCACCCTGCAAGATTGCGAGTTTGTGAGATCATGGCACCGAGGTTGTCGCACCGCGGTGGTAGCTGGCTATGGTAATACATAGCCTTGCCCTGCATGCCGACCTTAGCGTAGCGCAGCACAGCGGCGTTGGGAATAGCTGACTGAACACCGCTGCGATGGCGAGTCGAGTTGAGTTGAGGTGGAGCAGAAAGAGGATACCGCACGCAACGAGTGTGCGTGTTGGTGAAGTTGGTAGTCTCGAGAGCGTCGTGTGCTGTGGGGCCGCGAAGTACGTACGCGTCACGGTCGAAGAAGTACGCGGCCGGGCCGGATAGGTATATATATTTGCATTCATATCCATGCGCATTATGCACTTACCAACCGTGTCTGTCGGTTATCCATCTACACATTCCTCCTCTACAATACCTTTATTGTAGTATGCCATGCCTGCCCATCGAATCTATGCCGACGCACATGCTCCCACGACACGGTGGCGGCCCTGAATATCCTATACACAGCCCAATCCTCCA
This sequence comes from Ascochyta clinopodiicola, assembly GCA_027946445.1. Classification (NCBI taxonomy): domain Eukaryota; kingdom Fungi; phylum Ascomycota; class Dothideomycetes; order Pleosporales; family Didymellaceae; genus Ascochyta; species Ascochyta clinopodiicola. The sequence goes on from JAPEUW010000072.1 coordinate 43,014, forward strand.
CTCGCCGCCTATCGTGTCAAACGAACCGCCAATGCTAAAACGCCATAACGCAAAAGACCAGCCATGCTTGTGTATTCCTGAAAAACAATCGCCAAGATGGAAACGTGCGGGAACTTGGCCGCCAACATGTCAAAAACTTTCGTACCGATGCGCCGCCGAACGCCGAGCTATCATGCAGAGCCGAGTGCTCAATCAATGGAATCGCTGAAAATATCGAACGTCGAAGCGAACACTAATCAAAGGTTGGCAGTGCTGCGCCGCCGCAGTCGGGGATCTTGAGGCCGGTCTTGAGATTGCGGTTCACGTCCATCAGGCCCCACTTGTCTTCCCATTCTTTGCCATCCTCGTTGTAGCGGATTTTCCACGGTTCGTCGAATGCGGAGAACCTGGACGAGTCAGTATGTGCAGGTCAATGTCTGCTGCAGTGGCACTTACCAGAAATACTCGGTCGAGTTCTTGAGACTGGGACACACCCAGTCTTCCATGAACTGGTTCATCTCGTCAATACCCGCGACGGATCCTGTGGTGCACGAGGAGGCACCACCGCAGTTGGTTCCACCGCCAGAAGGCCAGCCGACTTCGGCAATGACTTGCTTAATATCTTTGTTGCTGGCTGTCAATGCGACGTCGTTGTTTTGCCAGAAGTTCCATGTCCAACCCGCGGCCTTGGAGACTTCGGTGCCGGAGAAAAAGGGATGAACATTGGACATGACAATGTCTACCTTGGTAGCCATGTCTGCAGTCCAGTTGTCACCAAGGTCGGCCATGGCGACTGGCAGATCGCACTTGTGGCTGGTGATGTTCTTCCTGAAGACGGTGATTTGGTCGATCAGCTCGGATGCTGTGAGATCCTTTCGGTAAAGCACCTCGTTGCCGATGATGATGCCCTTGAAGTAGTCGCAGCCGTAATCATCGAGAATGTCCCATGTCTGGCTGATCTGGCGCTGGTTGGTCGAATTGTTGTCGTCGAGCCATACACCTAGCCAGATCTTCATGTCGGTCAAACCCAGGCGCTCAATGGCGTGGATGACCATCTGGGTCTGGTTGCAGTCGGTTCCGTAGAGACGGACAGAGTTGGTCAGCTGCGACATGACTGCCATGTCGCGGGTGATATTGTTTTGCGAAGGGGGTACCTTTGCGCAGTCGGGCATCTGTGCGTTGAGAGGCGTGTAGTCCATTCCAGGGAAGACCTTGTGAAGGTTCGCGTTGTTCAAGAGCTTTTTGATCTCGCTGGAGTTCTTGTCGAGGTCGTCCTTGTTGTCTTGTGAGACATCACCAGCGCTGACGCCGTTCTGTTTCGCGTCGTGGCTACCACCCTTGTTGAGCAGTGCACCGAGGACACCGCCAAGGATGGCACCGAGCAACAGGACGGCGATGATGGCAATGGCGATCCACATCCTCTTCTTGCGCTTTGCGTGGTCGCGCTTCAGCCATTCCGACTTTTCAGCGAGCAACTCAGGGTGGCTTCCAACATGGCTTCCACTTCCGTTGGCACTTGCAGCACCGTTGACATTGGAGACTGCATTGTACTTGTGGCTACCGTCACGACTCGCGGCGTAGGCGCCAGCAGCACCAGCAGCAGCGCCGGCACCTGCGACACCGCCTGCAATGGAGGAGCCTGGTGAGCCGTTTCTGCTGCCGTCACGCGAGGCACCAAAGGGCACGAAGGAGCGGCGCTTGTTCTGGGGTGTCTCTGGGCCCATGCCCCAATCGTCATCGTCAGCGAGCTCGTTGGGGTTGATCTGGCTCATGGCCTGGGCGTTGCTCATGGGGGCAGACGAGTAGCGATTGTAGGGGCTGTCGGTGAAAGGCGCGCTGTGGGGCGGCGAGTTCATGCTGTGCATGGAGTGGTTGCTCGAGTACAGGCCGGCGCCAGCGAGGGGGACCTGGGAGCCGTAGGAGCGGTTCGAGTACATGGAGCGCGGCGGCATGCCTCCGTCGTAGGCGTCGTTGAAGGGGGTTGCATTGGGACTGCGGTTGGGGACGCCGAGCGGGGCGCCTCGAGGTTCGCTGCCGGGGGTGGAGAGGTCCGAGTAGTTGTTGGGGTCCTGCTGGAACGAGGGGCGCTGTGGCTGGAGGTGCTGCGTGTCTGCGTGCATGCCAACGGGCACGCGGTGGGCGGGCGGCGGCGGGGGGAAGTCAGTTTCAGGGCCGTCGGTGGGCGAGTCGGACTGGTGGCCCAGGAAGGGCTGCTCTGACTGCGAGTGTGCCATGGCAGCGGTGGGTGGTGAGCACGGCGGCCGCAGAGCTGTGTGGTGGTGAGGTGGGTGCTCTGGGGCGGAGATGGGCAGGGCGAGGACAGGCGACAGGCGACAGGCGGGCAGGCGAGAGAACGGCGGCGCGCCGCTCGAGGGTGGGTGGACCGCGCTCAAGCGGGCTCTGGGCGGGCTTAGTGTTTGCGGAAGCGTTTGCCCCAGCGCTCGTTGCTTGTTGGGCGGCTTCTTTGTGGTGCTGGCGCAGCGCTGTTCTTGGGCAAGCGAGGTGATGGAAAGGGGATGGAGGGTATTGGAGGGAGGCTTCAAGTGTGCAGTGTGCTTGGAGTGCGTGGAGCGTGGAGATGGAGACGGAGATGGAGAGCACCGCAGAAACAGAGAAACCGCTTTTCCAAGGTTGCAGCAACAGTAGCCAAACAGGCCGTGCTAACCACTGGACGCTGGGAAAAGCGGCTGGTGCAGCAACCGGCAACAGAGCAAGAGGCTGACACGCCTGTCTACTGTCTCGGCGGCGGCGTTGAAAAGCCACGCTAGAGTCGATATGTGGAGCTCCCAAGCCTGTTTCGGCCTCGCGCTAGCGTCATCGCCCCAGCCTGGCGATATCCAACCTTGCTCAACAAGAGCCTGCACACACGCATCTAACAGAGCAGCCCTCTTCTCCACGACTGTGAAAAGTCAAAGTCGCGCTCCTCTGCACAACTTACAACCGCACCTCTCCTTCCCCCTACCTCCCTATGCATCGCTCTTGCCAGCCTGCGTCGCCTTTTTCACGCCACTCCGGTTCGAGCGGCACCCTGGCTCGCACCGGCTTGCACCCCAGCTTATGTTCGATTCGTATCAAGGAACCTGCGCAGGTGCCGCATCCTTCAGTTGCTAGGCCCAACCGCTGCCCTGAGGCCTACCATGGTAATTTCTCATATCTATCGATTATTCACCTGCCATGTCTGCCGCACCACGCTCCCTAACTCGTTTGCACATCCTCAACCGTCCAGCTGTCGGTGCACTGCTCGCGAGATGAGACGAAAATCTTGTTTTTGCTTCTCTATTACTGAGCTTGTCTGCACCCGGCACGCCTGGCGCTATCCTACTAAACACCGCTCAACACGAACCACGCCAAGCGCCACTCACCACAGCCTCAATCCACTCGTAATCACGCAGCCATCACCAGCTTCTTTTGCCTCCCGCTGTACATATGCACGTAGTACACAACCTCTGCCTTGTGTTCCTGTCAGGGTCCTCTGTCCAACCTCGCCGAGAGATCTGCTCGCGGTGGTGAAACACGACACCACCAATCATCGCACCGTGTAGAACCGGCTGTCTGAGACATGCTGTGCTGCGCGCCTTGCCCGTTGACGCCCCGCCACCAATGTCGAGTCGAGGCATCTACTCTGCCCTGTTAACTTGATGCTAACAAAACTTGAGCTCCCCGCCTTATCGCCGGCTCATCACCGGCTCATCGCAATGGGTGGATGTTTCTACACTGCGTCATTTGTTTGATGTTTATAAATGTTCGGTGCAGCCTTTTCGGGGTCCACCAGTGCTTTTGGGCCTAGCTTGATATCACGTGCAGCGCATCACAAAATACCAGCTCCTTCATGATCCTACATCAACGTTACCTCACCAACTAAACGTCGATGATTCGCTTTCAAGGGGATCGATAGCCTGCTCCTCAGGACATTCAACACCCACAATCTATCACTCTGCACTTCAGCACGACGACAAATCACAAAATTGATAAACCTCACTACATGAATACTATGTTGATTCCTACGTACACAAAAGAGCGTACCAATGCTCATTGAGGCAGTACGTTCAGACAGAGCCTCCCTTCTGACAATGTGAGCACAATAGTTTTCTTAAGTATGATCTGTCGACTCACCACTCGTCACACGGTCTTCTCTTTCATGAGGGTCGACATGGGAAGCCAGCTCTACATCATGCTCGACAACTCAGTAACCAGCGTTTCCACTGGATATGGCGCAAATTTTCACAGTAAGAAACACCACGGCTACACTTCACTCACATACGCACCCACCCGAGGGCCGCGATGATCAGACACTGCAAAGCCATACTGAGGTCTGCCAGGTTCTGATGGTAAGTATATTATCGATGGCAAGGCCACATTGAGTGGAAAATCGAATCCGGAGCCACACGATAGGATTCTTCATTCTACGACAGGCAACAGTAGACACAGACAGACCTAGATTGATGGCCAGCAGGATCCTTCCCCTGAACCTCCTAGTAACCTCCATCCGTACCATCGTCCCAGTTGTGCCACGCAACAGGCGAATTATCGTCGCCTCCATATGCAGTCCCCCCAAACTCCAGATACCCCTGCGCGCCCGAGTACGGAATCCGCGCTATATCCTCATACTCGCCCATGACCCACACGCTCTGCATCCCCATGATCATATGCTGCAAGACATGGCAATGCAACATCCAGCACTATAACGCGTTAGCAAAGCCCGGATTAAATAACACCCGTACGGTAAACTCACCCCAGCATCCTGCACCCTCAACCGCCAGCACCGCCATCCAGCCGGCTGCGCCGGCGTCCCCTTCGCTCCATATCTGTACAAGTTTGTGGTATCCCTCAATACAGGACTGTAGTCCTTCAACCGCTCCTCATTCGCATTGGCGTCAAACGATCCATTCCCGCTACCGCAGTCATAGAAGTGTCCGCCGTGTAGATGGAAAGGGTGGTAGTCGACGCCGCCATTGCCATTAACCAGACTCCCAGTGTTCTCGAGGATGATCTCCAGCACCTCACCGATCTTGGCGGGCCAGGCGAGCGTCGTGGGATCCCAGCCGCCGTTGGCAAGCGCAGCGGTATAGTTTGGCATCGCGGCAGGTCCGTTCTTGTAGATGTCGACTAGATATGGCGGCGAGTTGTAGGCTTTGTCTTCAGTCCAGTTGAGTCCGTCGAGTTGCCATATGGTCGTGGATTCTGACAGTTGCTGGTTCGTAATGTGTACGCGCCGCGTTACTTCGTCGGTGGTGGGAAACCCGTTGGGCTTGAGCGGCTGCAGTGCGTATTCCAGAAACTCGTACGTGGCGTTGGGAAGCTGCAATGGCGCGACGCTGGGCGCGCTGGTGATGCTCGGTGTTGCGTTCGAGTACCGCAGCACCCCAAACCCCGTATATACGCTCGGTCGATCTTTCGTCTCGAACTGAATCACCCAATCCGTCTTCCCGCCCAACTCTTCCACCGTCTTCGTCCGCAGTAGCACATCGAAGCGCTGCCCGGACGTGATCTGCATGTGTGAAACCGTGTACGGCTGTGTGTACTGACCATCAGCAGCCACGACATCCAACTCCGAATGCCCCTCGATACCAAACGAAACCATACTGATAGCCGTAGCACCCACAAACCTCAATCTGTACGTCTTCCCCGCCTCAACATCAATAACCGGCAGCTCGCACCCACTCTTACCAGCCGTCTCACCAATCGCAACACCCACCCCATTAATCAACACAGCATTCACCTCTCCACTCCACACAAACGGCGTAGCTGTCAGTCCCTTCTCAATCGCCTCATCACTCTTATTATAGTAATCCTGCAAAAACACCACCCTCTCCCCATCATACTCATACGGCAGCACGCCAAAATCGTCAACAACCAGCAGCCCCGCAGCCGAAATAGCCTGAAACCCGACATGCGAGTGGTAAAAGTACGTGCCCGCGTCCCCGTCCTCGGGGTGCACTTCGTAGTCGAAGCACCGATGCGGAGCAATCGGCCACTGCGAGACGGGCGAGCCGTCGCTGAAGGGCGCCGTGCGCTGCGAGAGGCCGTGCCAGTGCTATTCCGCGTTAGCAAGTGCTTGAGTGACTACAGGGGGGTAAGATGTTAAGGACCATCGTAGTGTTATGCGCTTCCATGTCGTTGCACACGCGTATCCATGTTGTTCTGCCCGCAGGCAGGTGCAGTGCCGGGCCGGGGGATGTGCCGTTTACTAGCACCGATATACGGTTCTGGCATGCTACTGTGTGGTTTTCGTATGTGATGGAGAGGTAGTAGTCTGGTGTGAAGGACGCATTATGATTGTAGAGATGCGAGGTATTAGTAGCCGCAACGAGCGATAGCAACGCCAGCCAGGAAAACAAGTAGCACGGCACCATCTTCGAAAGATTTACCAACACGCGTGCATGTGTGCTGTTGAGATGGGTATCGTGTATTTATTCTTCTTCCCGCTGCCTCCGCCCCTGAATGCTCTGGGTAGTAGTACAATATGCACATTGGGTTTCCCATCGGTCCTTTCTTTGTCCATGCCGAGATCCGTCAGTTCCGATTCGAACACGCGCTTCTTCCTTCCCGTCTTTCCCTGGCTTTCAGCCGTTGTATCGTGTATACGAGGTCAGACGGCTGGGGATTGCTGTATCTGTTGGTTCATGCACTGGATGGTGTTTTTTCATTGTTGACTTTGGGGCTGTGAGGGTGCTGAGGTTCTGCGCGTTGACTTTGTGGCGGGGCTAGGTAGCTTGCTCGGGCTGTTGAGGACATTGCATGCTTGGCTTAGATCAGCCGTGTAATGATTTCAATGTTCATGTCTCGTTCTGCTTGTGCGGTTGTCGGTTTTTGGCAGATGGTAGGTTTGCGGCTCGAGAGATCGCGGCCCGATTAGGTAGCGGGTGTTGAGATCTGAGGCTATGGAAGGGTGTTCGCTCCTGTCGATCAGTATCCCGGTCGATTTTGGTCCCGCTCTGTTCAGAGTGCTGCTGTTTCCATGTTGGCCGCAAACTCGCCCTTCTTTGTTCTCATCTGAGCACCGACGCGACATTCAGCTAGCGCACCACATGTATGCAAATCCCTCAATCGTCTCTTGTCCGCTTCGACTGCATCGTTTCGAAGAACGGGTTGTCGCTCACCACCTCTTCGCCCTTCGCCGCCATCGTCCTTGCGGTATCCCATTTATACAGTCCACCTTTCTCGGAAATCTTGATCGCCTGGCCTCTGTCCTCCATACTCATTGTGCAAACCCATTTGTGTACTCTCCAGTCTTCTTTCTGGCACGCGCTCGAGCAATATGCAGCGGTGCCACACCGCCCGCAACGGTTCAACGGCTTTGCTGCAGATCCCTCGGCATTACACGCCGTGCATTTGCTGAGGTCGAGAGCTTTGTAGAGCCAATGCGGACTCATTGGTATGCCATCGCCGAAGATGTCCATGGGCGCATACTCGACGTGGAAACTGTGCTTCACGCCCTTCGCTGCTTCCCATCTCTTCTTTGCAATCACATCTTCGACCCATTGAGCACCAACCTCTTTCACCTCATCCCCGCTCTTCATATCTGCCTCGCCCAGCATACTCTCTCTGACATTAGGCACCCACTCCCCCCTATTTCTCTCCACTCCAGCCGCGGTCTCAGACGCAAGAGCAATATTGAACGTGCACATGATCTTAAAGTTGTCGCCGCTGGCATCCAGCGTGCCGAACGTAACCTGATTCCCTACGCGTCCAATCTCCAGCTGGTTCGCAGACTCGCCGCACGCCTTGTTCTCTGGCAGCGCGACGGTCCATGTCAGACTGAACCACGCATCTGTGTCGAGAAAGGCAGCGAGAGCTTTGGGGCTCCATCGATACAAGATCGTGGCGATGCCGGTTGGCACTGTTGTGAGTCCCTGCTCTTGCTTTGTGGTGGAAGAATTTTCATCGTAGATGCTGAGGGAATTGCCGTTGAGTGTCAGGGGTGCAGTGGGGTAATCAGATAGCCTGAAATCCTCAAGATGTTCTAGAATTGGTGCCATGTTGACGATCGTGTGTGGGAGTGTCAGTCTTGAGCAGGAGCGTTTCTCGTGGGTATTTCGTGGGTGGGGCAGGTCGACAGCTTCTGATTGGTGGGGCGTGTCTGATTTCACACAATCACCGCTGGTTTGTCACTTTACAACACTTTTTCAGGTTGCATATAGAAGCTGCTTGCATATGTGTTGGCTGTCTGAGCTCTGTCCGGTTTTCTCATCGCAGTCAAGAAAATTACCGGCCGCACTTTCCAACACCTATGTGCTGTGCTGCGAATACACTTCCAGACCGACTGCAAGACCTAATACACAGGCATCTTGAAAGCGTCAAGGCTATAGTGCCACGTATCAATGCTTTTCTGATCATACACACAATCTGGCGCCGTTGAGTTGTCACCATACACCGGTCTCAGCGGCCACAGACAGATCTGCTGATTCTGTCCCTTGTTAGCACCCAGCAACACTGTGGCATTCAACATGTCCGGCGCCTTGTCATTCTCAACCCAGTCAATCAACTGCGTCATGACGGTCTGTGGCCAGGCACCATTCGGCTGGTAACTGTTTGCGCTGCAATGAGCCGCTCCAGGCACCAAGAAGAAGCGGTAGAAGTCCTGTAGTTTGGTAGTGGACTCGTTGTAACTTAGCTCCGGATACATGATCGATCGTACAGACTCCCAGTACCGCACACTACTTGCTGGTGGAATCGAATTATCGCTCTCGCCGTGGACGTGCAGGATCTTGCCGCCGCTGGCTTCGAAGCGGCTCAGGTCAGGCCACGTCGTCTGGAAGCTGTCTTCGTAGGTCTGCCAGAGATCGTACATCCATTCTTTGAGTGTGTCGTATGTTACCCCCTCGAATGATGCGAGGGTTGAGGTGTTTTGGAGCCAGAGATAGCGGGTCACAAATTCACCGCCGAGGCCGCTGATGTTGAGCTCCCACTCTTGAGTTGTGCTGTTGTACTTGGTCTGCGCGTCTTCGAAAGTGGCAGCAGGTTGGTAGGAGAAGTATGCTTGTCGGCCTTGAGTGTCGTGTAGGCCGTCAATGATTGTCTGGGCGACTGCTGCGGCCTGGGCTGAGACTGTGCCGTTTTGAACGGGCGTTGATGCGCCACCTCCTGGACCAAACGGATTTCCACCACCGGCCTTGGCGGGACAGTAGTAGGGAAGCCCGATAGTCGAGTTGATGTTGAAGTGCAGTTTGCATAGGTCCGAACGCGCGACGACGCCGTCGGTCTTTCCGTCTAGTGGATCGCAGAACTGGATCGTGGCGTTTGCGATCGCGTCTAGCTCACACGGCGATGGAAAATATCCTAGTGTGTTTTCTACAACGTTGCTGTACAGATGTTGGATCTGTTGGTGCGCATATCTGAACGCAGGAGCACTCACACTTGCTCCGTCCAGCTCTTCAAACCGTTGGATTTGACTCCAGCCCTCGCGACCACCCTCGGAGCAGCCTTGGTAGTAAGCATATAGCTTTGTGTTGTTCTGAATAGACATGAGATTTTTTGTGAACTGCTTTCCGAGTACAGTCATTTCATGTATGGCTTGGTAGCCAAACATATACGCATTCTCCCAGTTGACGGTACCATTGGCCAAGAGAAAATGTACATCCTCCTGGGTAGTGAAACTTCCAAATCCGCCATCGGTCAAGCCTCCCACAGCGCCGATGCTGACCCCTCCAGTCACCGATGTGGCTCCGGAGTTGATTGCAAGACCTCCACCGCCGGTGGCAAGGAAGCGATTCTTGAACGTGCTCGGGTCAGGAGCGAAGTAGGCGACGTGAACGAGATCATCGCGACCGTCGTGCGTGTAGGAAAATGTGATGTTACAGTAGGCTACTTTAGCATCTGGGTAGAAGACTTGGTTGCTGAGGGTGTAGTTTGAGACGAGGGTAGTGATGACAGATGTTGGTTCGATTGTGATCCCTTGGTAGGTGCCAGGCGCGGGCAGCTTAGATGCAGCGTAAGAAGGGGTGCAAAGTTCTTTCAAGGACAGCGACGCTGCGGAAGACAGTAGTGATACTACAAGCAACTGAGTACGCATTGTGAAGATCTTGAGTAGCTTGGAGAAGTGAAATGGCAAGAGACGTTGAGCTCGTGGTCAAATCTGAGACTCGGTCGATATTCTCTTCTATATGCCTTCCACAGAACTCATTAGTGACCCGGATCTGTCGTCCGAAAGGGTCCCAATCACCGTTGCTTACGACGCTCCTTGTGATGTACTACACAGTAGCGCAGGCCGTTTCTTACCGGTGAAAAAACTGACCCCGAGGGGCCGCTATTCTGGACCTATTAGAGGGATCAGTTCAAGTGTCCTTAATTTCAGTTCAGATTTGCGAAAGAAGGATGGGGAAGGTGACGCAGGTTTCGATATTGGATGGGTTCCGGGTAAATCCTTACCCACCTTCACGTACGTCAGAGATCGGCCCGCCTACCTGCAACGAGTGGCCTTTGTTTGATGCACATATAGCTTTGAGAAATACTGAGCGTACTTGAGATGATGTGATTAAGTCTGATTCCGTCCTTACTATTCACTTATTGACAGGCACTCTTTTCGAGTGGCCAGCACCACGAGGGCCAGAGATAAACCTACGTACTCCTTGCTTGTTTCGCACGTTTCTTAGCAATACACCCTTTTGAATTTGGCTTTGTTCTTCCACTAAAACAGTCTACTGTGTATTGGGCGGTACATTTAGACATTCAATCGGGACCATCGATCCAATTGGGTGCCACTTTGTGCTGCACGTATTATATACAAAGTACAGAGGTGGGTCACGAATACACCTATGAAATCTTAGTACTACTACACAGACTCTGCTACAGTGTATCCATCATACACAGTAGAACTGAATTATACTACTTAGAGCAACACTGAATCGAACACCTTTTAACTTGATCCCCCAACAGTATCTGAACACTTTTGTTTACGTAAGAAACACACTTCTAGAGCCCCGTCCGCCCTTTACTGTTCTACCGACCTGACCAGGTAGCTGTACATACCCCTCTGATCCGACTGGGGTGTCCCACTCGATTTTGACCGTTCTATTTAGCACTTGAATCCTCGCAGAGAACTTGCCCAATGCTGTAGTGAACCCCGCTTCCACTCTCTCCAGCTCGTCAAACGTGGCCGGTTTCAACTCCCACTTTCTTCCGTTTGGTTCTGTAACCTTCAACCCTACTAGATACTCCGTCAACGTGCTCGTGGGGCCGCTGCTCCACCCGTGCGCATGACTCACGTAGCTCGGGTCATTTCGATACCCTCTATCACCCCGATAGCCCCAACTTCCGTCAGCAAGATAGCCCTCGGGGACTGTTGACTGCGTGCCGTTTGGATTGTTCAGATACCAGCCCCACGCGCTCCTGATGAGCTGGAGCGAGCGCTCTGGATGGCCAATCTTGAAATGTGCTTCGAGCTCGATGCTGGATATGAAGGGTGAGATGGTGGAGACATTCGCGCTAAGTTCGGGGTTGATTGCGCCGATGGGCGTCCAGTTTGTGGTGAGGTATGTGGAGACGCGTTGAGCGCGTGGGTCTGATGCTGGGAGGACCTCAAATGCAAGGGCCATGCTGTTTGCGTCTTGCGGGTAAAGGGCGGTGTTGGTGATGCTCTCTTTGAAAGCACCACGCGAGTCGTCCCATAGGTGAGTGATGACGGATCTTTGAAGGGCAGCAGCGGCAGCGGTCCAGTCGGTGCGGTGAGTGGAGGCATCTGGAAGGCTTGGAGACCAGTCCGCTATCGAGCTGCCGGTGATCAACGCCCTGTAAAGGCTACATTTGTAAGTCGTTGATCTGGAAGAGAAGAGGATTCTCGGTGCTTACAGCATACTAGCGGAGCTTCGCTCGGAGGAATAGGTCCATCGCCCCCAGTCTGCGGTTCCAGTGACATTTACGAGCCCCCTAGCATCAATCTTGCTCAGAATTTTGTTTACGCCCAACACATACTTGGACCAATAGTTTCGCACGAAGGTTCCGTCACCCGTGTACAGGTAGTAGTTGTGGAAACCGATGAGAGCCCATAGATGATAAGCTGATGAGCAGTTAGAAAAAAGCGGCTCAATTGTGCAGAGACAAGGATCTGGACTTACTATCACTGTCTTTGCTGAGATATGGGGGCCCAGCTTTTGGCAATGTGCCGTCGGCTGACTGCATCAAAGATTAGTGACTTCCCGGATTTACCTACAGAGGCATTTACCTGATTGTCGAATATCGCTCTCAGTGCATTTTTCGTGCTCTCCATGTCACCGGTGCTAACAAAAGCGGCTGGAACGGCCGTGCCCATGTCCCCTATCCAGACCCAACGATCCCGTTTCGCCCCATCTAGTAGAACCGTGTCGCCCGGACCAATGTAAGCAGCGTTGTTCCATCCCACACGGTCGGTCTGAACGTTCGCTCTCCCGGTATTGCCAGGGACTGAGTTTGTTTGCAGGGTATACGCGCCGCTATACCATATTTTGTCCAGCAAAGGTTCGCTTGAGTGAAAGTAGCCTTGATAGGCCCGAAGGTCTGGCCAAGTCGGCTGGAAGCTAATCTCCAGCTTTAGTGTCCGGATTATAAGGCTTTCGTTTGGACTGGCTAGAAGGAAGACCGTAAGATATCGAAATCCGCCGCGAAGACTAGCATCAGGCATAATGTAGCTCCCCTCACGCGTGGTATTCAGTGGATAGAGCAAGGCATTATCTGCACCTTGTCCGCCGTTGGAGTTGTCTGACTTCCGGCCCACGTAATCCTTTGCTTCTGTGAAAGCTAGACCAATCGAAGCATTGGTGCTATTGCCGGTGAGCGAATAGTCGAAGGATAGAATGCCGCCGACCTCAAGTCCAAAATCAAATACAACACCCTCGCTTGTTGCTTTGACTGTTGTGCCGTTGTGGTCGTAACTGCCAATAAGGGCCCCGCCAGGAAGCGACAGAAGCGTCAGGGGTTCCACAGAACGGGATTTTGGAGCAAAGTTGAAGGATTCCCAGGGTCCGGTGAATGCGGGATGCGACGGGCCATTACATGTGCTGTTTTTCCAGCATACTGATGGTTTTGTAGTAGCGCTCGCAGTTGCGCTGACGAAAAATAGGATTGCAAGCGTAAGGAGCATCTTCTACTTATGTACAAAACCCTCGCGAAGTTGGATGTCCAGTTGTCGAGGAAGGTCGGCATAATATACTTGCAGTCAATCAGGCATCTGATAGGGTGCTCGGCTTTCGCAACATTTGAAAGCGAAACAAAAAGGCACTACGATGTACTAGTTGTGCATGTGCTACCCCGCAAAGTGTAAATTACCCCGCAACGGCTATACTACCTTCTAGCTTCTATGAATGGAAATGTCGCATCAAAACAACTCTGCGCCTTTATTTGACCCATCACGTCTTCTATAAAGCTCTTCCTATACCGTTCTTGTAATGTGATAGGCTTCGTTGGCACTGCAGAGTGAGTAAAAACGGCTTCGAATCCAGAGCGGTCCCTAACATGACGCCGCAGAGCTGGAGCTAGGTAAGCCAACACGCCATGATAATGAATGTAGTCAATGCGCATGGCCAGCGACTACACTGCAATGGAAAGGTAAATGGAGTGTCGTTCGGCATCGCTCACCCTCTCAGACCTCTCAGACTGCAGAGTTTCCTGCAATTGTTACAGTTTCCTAAATGCAAACGAATTCACGTCTGGTCTTTGATTCTTTACAGCACTTTTTGTGGCTTTCACTAGGACCTCTGTTGGGGCACATCTCTTCAATTAAATTGCTGATGTACAGCCACAGTAGCTGTGACTGCCAGTCCTGGTAGGTCACTCGTTCTCGGTGTACCGCTTTTCATGTGGAGTGTCATTCCCAGGAGCACCACCTGGCAACGCTATAGGTTCGTGCACTCGGACGAGGACCGCGAGGTGGGCGAGTGCAGCGTGTTGCCAATAGGATTGACGTCATTTCGCTCTCAATTACACATATTTGAGCTTCAATTTCGCTATATCTGATCGCATCACCTTCATTTCGTCTCCACAAAGCACATAAAAATGATTAGGCACCCTGAGTTTCTGGTTTCTGAGATTGTGGGTGGCAGCGCAGGTGGAGGTAGCCGGTGTCGCTAGCCACCAATCGGGAAGGTACTCTGCCCGACCAAGCTTTTCGTTAGCGGCAGGCACGGCTTGTCATCTAGCTTGGAGAAGCTTATCGTCCTCCTATCATCTTCCAATGATTGTCGCACGTGTGAACAAGTCGCTGCCGTTCCTGAGGCGTTTGGCGAAATGGACAAGGGTCGACGCGTATAAATCGGCCACGGAGCCTCCCTATCATTATTTGGTCCACTCCATCAGCTTCGGTCCCTAAGATGCGGTTTTCAAGTGTGAGCGTCATCGCTTCTGCGATTGCCACGGCTTCGGCATGCGGAGGAGAACATAGCTGTTATGGGCCGCTAAAGGATGATGTGGTCTTGACCCGGAATGTTAGGCGCATGCAGCCCGATGCAAGCAATGCGACTACAGGACCAAAGGCTCCTCTTGAATGGGGCCAAATCAACTTTTTACATACGACCGATACTCATGGTTGGCTGGAGGGTCACATCAAGGAGCAAGTAAGACATCGACTCTGGCTGTCTATGGTTGTACGAGACTGATGCGTAGTAGAACTATGGAGCTGATTGGGGTGACTTCGTCAGCTTCACAAGGCATATGAAGCAGAAGGCCAACAAGCTCGGTGTGGATTTGTTGCTAGTTGACACAGGTGTAAGTCGCCGTCGGAGTTGTGGTATTTTTATGAAATGGCTCAATATAACTAAACATCACTAGGATTTGCACGACGGGGCCGGCTTGAGCGACGCAACATCGCCAAATGGTGTAGTGTCTAATCCCATCTTCGAGAACGTTGACTACGACCTTCTGACAATCGGAAATCACGAGCTCTACGTGACGGAGATTGCTTATGAGACCTTTAGCAATTTCTCAAAAGTGTACGGAGACAAGTATCTTACAAGCAACGTGCAGATCAAGAATCCCGCCACCGGACAATTCGAGTACATTGGTGCACAGTACCGCTACTTTACTACAGAGCGAGGTACGATAAATCCACACATTGAGGTCCATGACTAATTTTAAGCAAGGTCTACGCATTATGGCGTTTGGAGTGCTCTTTGACTTTACTGGCAACAGTAATGTCTCGAAGGTCATCAAGGCGGCGGATTTGGTGAAAGAACAGTGGTTCCTCGACGCTGTCAACTACAAGGATCCGATTGACCTCTTTGTACTCACCGGCCATAATCCGGTCAGGCTCAACGAGTCGAGCAGCTCTTTCGACACTGTATTCGGTGCCATCCGTGGTGAGAGGCCAGACGTACCCATTCAGGGGTTCGGCGGACACACTCATATTCGCGACTTTACGGTATGGGACAACAAAGCTACAGCTTTGGAGTCCGGTAAGAGTCAAAGTATCTACTTACGTTCCATGTAGTCGCTAACACCGATCAAGGTCGCTACTGTGAGACATTGGGTTGGTTGGCCATGTCTGGCATCGAATCTACGGCAAAAAAAGGTTAAGAAAAACCCCAAAGGAGTACCAAACCCTACACGAAGTGCTGTGCCGCTGAAAAGCACTGGTACAGTCAGTGCAAGTTTGCAGTTGCCAACTTCGACCTCTCCCTCCAGTCTGCGTTATGCTCGACGCTACCTAGATTGGAATCGTCAGACGTTCGCCTATCACGCCAAGGGTAGTCAGGACTTTGACGCTTTTGGAACGCCCAAGGGCGCTGCGATAACATCCGAAATCACAACAGATCGTGCCAAACTGAACCTCACCAATCTCTATGGCTGCGCCCCCGAAACATACTGCCAATACTGCAAGCCGTATGGTACTGATGGCAACATCTTCAAACTACTCGAAACGGCTCTGTCTACAGTCGTTGTAAATGAGACACGCAAAAACAACTCGCGTCTGATCATCATCAACACTGGTAGCATTCGATTCGATCTTGCCAAGGGACCATTCACGTATGACGATTCTTTCATCGTCTCACCGTTTGATGATGCGTTCCAGTTCATTCCTGACGTTCCCTATGAGCAAGCCTCCAAGGTTATCGACATTCTGAACGCGGGAGCATACCAAAAGAAGCGTGACCTCGAAACTGCAGATTTCGATTTTAACACCATTCTCGCTGATCGCGACACCTGCATTGACCCACCACTCACACATTCGTACGAGGGGTTGATTCGCCGCTCGAAGCAGGGTGGACGTTTGATACGACGTCAGTCTACCGCCCCCACCCCGGGATACACCACCGTGGATGACTTTGGCAATGACGGTGATGACACTGTCCACTCGAACATCCCACACTACCCACAGCCCAACGATCTTCAGGCTAACGGGTCGTTCCCCTTGGATGGGTCGCTCCCCAAGACTGTTGACCTTGTCTTCCTCGACTTCATCGCTAGCTACATCGTCAATGCTTTGAACAGTGCCGATGTGGGTGGCAAGTTCTCGTTGAACCAGGTTTCCTACTACATGGACAAGAAGTTCACGACTAACAGCTACCTCCCTGCGTACGCAAAGATCGCCTGGCAGGCTAACGTACCGAACTGCCCTATCGGAGAAGGAATTGGATTCTAGTAGATGCTCCTCTTCAATTGGTATCGACACAGTGTACATACATCTGAGCGGAATACCCATCAGTAACACCAGTAATTATGGAATGGTTTCCGAATTTGTAATATACATATTTACAGACTCCAAACTCATTCTTAATATGACCGGAACTGTGTTTAGGAGCAGAGCGACCATTGTGTCATGACAGACAGCTTGGACTGTGTTCATAAACCGCGAAACTAGTGCGTCAATTCAACAGAATTAGTGGCCATGATCTTTGGGTGGTCGTCTGTAAACTCAACAATGGTTTGCCCAGGACTGACGTACAGCGGACACACATGTAGGGCAGTGAGATTGACAAGCATATCCATCTCTGTGCCGCGGATAGGAGGATGCAGTGCTTGTAAACCTGTATCTCTGCCTCAGTCATGTGTTCAGCCCCCTAGTAATGCAGATGCTCACACAGGATTCGGGTACCGATAGGCCTACTCTTCCCGAGCGCTACAACCTGACAGAGCGTATTGTTCGCAAATACGAGAGCTTTGTGGCTGTCACCCGGCGTACCACAGATGCGCTATGGAACCACCTCAAAAGCCTTGCGTTCGTAGGAGCAGTGCTTGCTGCCGACATTGTGACAGCAGCCGTAGGTCCTGTTTCAAAACAGAATTCTGCGCGCGTTTCCACATTCTCAGTAATACCCCACTTCTATCTGCGGAATTTTCGTACACCATGATGCTCCGTCTGCGCAGACGATGTTTTGATGCTGCGCAGCATCCTGCTTGAGCTTTGAAGAGGGTATGTGATGCGCACAAGATTTTTAGCGTAAAAAGGCCACCTCATAATCCACGTCGTGTCTGTGACGGAGAACTTGGCGCCAACACCTGATGTTCCAGCATATAGGTTCTGCTCAGTGCTGTCAAATGGGTGTTATATGCGCGAAGAAATCCCTCTCCACCCCGAGATGAACCACCACTCTGAGCTGGCGAACTCAAGAAGCCGGCAGTATAACTTCAAAAGTTCACGAACTTTGGGATCTGACCTTCCCTTCAACGATTCTAAAAAGTCTGCCTCAAGGACTGTAGGCCAAGTCATCGCGGCTCTCAAGGCTGGATGTCCAGAGGTGTCAATACTGTACTGTAAGGTGTGGCGCAGTTGCTCTGCAGCTTTTATGCGGCTAGCTTGGCTTTCTGTCGACTCGCTTGGAGAAGGGTAGCTAGCAGCCTGAATTTCGACAAGAAAGGATGACAACAGTGCAGATGGTTTGTTGAGCTGATCGCTATTGCTTGGCCGAATGATTGCGGCGAACGGTCCGTTCTCTATCCAGGGTACCGCAGTGTTGAGTACGAAAGACATGCCGCGGAGTAGCTGGAAGATTTCGATCAAAACCTCAACTGAGTAGGTTCTTGCGTCCGCGAAAGCATTCATGATCGTCAGTGAAGCTGATGCGAACAATGCATGACAATTGGCCGGCCCAAGGTCTGCGAGAGCTCTGTTTAGGCCTGTCAGAGCTGCTGACTGGTGGGTTGAGGCGAGAACGTGGTAGTAAGAAGCCTTGGACAAATTGATATAGGCAAGATGATTAGCCGAGAAGGACAGAATACTGTGCATAAGGTGTGGGTGCTTGAAGCCTTCCTGTGGCACCGCGAAGCCCCAGATCTGTTTTGCGACTTCCAGCCCGGGCATGGTCATGTGAGCATGAGCTGTATAGTGGTGCATCAATTCTAGGTCTTGTGCCCATTCTCCAGTCGTAGCTTCTCCAGATGCAGTAATTGGGTCGTAGTGGTGGGCAGGTTTCAGTTGATGTTTAGCATTTTCAGCTATTGTCGGTCCAGGTGATACAGAAAGATCATTAGTGTCAGAGCTGGGTGAACCTGTACGTATCGACGGTGTCTGAGAGACCGTGTGGGCGCGGCTAGATACTGCAGTACTCAGCAGACTGCACTCAACGCGGTATCTGGCACACGCGCTGCACGGCCGGTTCTCGTCGCACTAGAAAGTGTGAACACATTGCAAAGAGGGAGGCGAGCTGTCCATACCTTTACACGCCTTGCCTTGCATTGTACACATCCATGGCGACTTTTCTTGGACCCCAACCTCGGCATGGTGAGGTACGCGAGAGCACGCTGCTATTGATGAAGTGCGAGAGCGAGAGCGCGATGTGGCTTCGCGATTTGCCGTTCGATCCGGGGCGCTAGTGTACCTTTCAGTTAGCACCCTTTTCATCCATGCCTTCTCGTGCACTTTCCCTTTTCGCCCATAACTGTATGGAAACGATGGTCGCTTGAGTCTATAGATGAAAGCTGTGGTTTCTGCAGATGAACGATATTGTTTGATAGAAGTACGGCTAACACTTTAGTGAAGACCTCAAACTTCATGCACCCCAAGCCTCGTCTCTACGCTCGAACTCCGCGATCTCGGCGACAAAATCTGCCTGCTCTTTTCCTGCAAGCTGCTCATAGATCCATAGACTCGTGTCGATACCAGAGGTAACTCCTGCCGCGTTGATAATTCTTACACCGGCTTCGGTTGTGCCGGCATCGACCCATCGTTTCTTCACCACATCAACCTTTGCATCACCACCTGCTGCTTCATCGGCCACCGTCTTCAACATGTCGAAACCAAGGTGATGTGTTGTCACTCTGCGACCAGCCAGGATATTGGATGCCGCCAGAATGATCGCGCCCGTGCACACAGACTGCAGGATTCTGGCTCCAGCCTCCTGTCTTGGCGGCAGACTGACAAACTTGCGTAGGAGAGCTGTGAGCTCCTTGCCCTCCTTGGATGGGAGAAGTTGGTCGAATACGTCGAAATGCGCGCCCGGTATGACAAGGACGTCGTAGTTGGCGACGTTGGCCTCTAGCTCCTCGAACGTGCCATTGGGTACATAGACAAGAGTACCACTCTCCGACGAAATGCGATCGTGGTGTCCGAACGTCTTTACTTCGAATAGGGTTTCTCCAGACGCGGGTCGCATGCTGTAGACTTCCACCGGCCCGCTGAAGTCGAGTATGTCTGCTGAGGGGTAAAGATATACCGCAACTCTGAAAGGAGCCATTTTGATTGCTGTGTTTGAGGTTCTGGTTGGAATGCTAACAGAAGCGCTGTCGAATGCTGTTCTTTTGATACTGAAATGTGCCTTTGACTTTATACATAGCCGACGGATCTTACCTGCCGGAACGGAACAAAACGTTACTACCGGCTCCGCTTAGTCCGTTCTTGACGCTTGGCAACAGTCAAAGGCAGGAGCATACCGAACCATTTTGCTCTAGTAAGCTGATTGCGTTTGTATGTCTACCTAAAAAGACAGTACTGTTTGAAACTAGTACACTATGAAGACTGCGGCAGGACTTTCTTCAGAATCTCGACTAAGCCGTGAATTTCCTCTTCGGTGTTATAGTGCACCATTGAGACCCTCGTTACACCTTCTGGACCAGTCTTCAGGATTTCATCGCATAGCCTCTTCGAGTAGAAATGACCCCACCTAAAGCCGTAGTTGGAGATCTTCTCAGCTTCTACTACGATCGTCTTGGGGCTGATTCCTTCAACAACAAATGAGATAGTTGGCACACGTTCCTTCGAATCGGCAGACGTTGAGCCGACGACAGTGATGTCGTTACGAGAGTTCAGAAAGTCGAGCAGAATTTTTTGAAGTCTGCCCTCGTGTTCGGTGATTGCCTGGTCGGAACCCTCCAGATACCTTACGATCTCAGGGATTGCTTGAACCCCTTCATAGTTTGAAGCTGCAAAGCCGAGCTTCTCCTCGAGTGTCTTGGTGGGATTGAAGTAGTGCGCCATTGGCTTGACATACTTCTGGGCGGAGTTGCTGGCGTACAATACAGCGATGTGCGGACCATACACCTAGAAAAGTGAGCACGAGTCGAGTGAAAAATTTCTGCAGCCCGTACCTTATACCATGAAAACGCGTAAAAGTCTACGCCAAAAGCCTTCACATCAACCCTTCTGTGCGGCGCAAAGCTCACACCGTCCACGCAGAATAACGCGCCCACTTCATGAACAGCATTTGCAATCGCAGATACATCATGGATCGATCCAAGGACATTTGAAACATGTGTACACGCCACAAATTTGACCTTCGGTGACAGAAGCGGCCTCAGATTTTCCGCAGTCAGCTTCAGCTCAGGCTTATCTGAGTGCCACCAGGTCACTTTCAGCTTGAGACGTTCGGCCATAAATAGCCACGGCTTTACGTTTGTCTCATGATCCATCTTCGAGAGGATAATTTCGTCGCCTTCGTCTAGTACCATGGCGCTAGACAAGTTCATGAAGAGCTGGGTTGTGGATGCTCCAAGCACTGCATCCAATCAGCATTGCCATTCAGTCTGTTCTCTGGTTGAGTTGTGCGGACCTATCTCGTCGCGGCCTGCGTTGACATATCTTGCAGCTGCCTGATAGCCCTCCTCATATTTGGTGTTCGACTGCGTCCCTGTGTGATAGGAAGCACCGAGCTGAACATTGGTCTTGGACAGGTACTGTGTGATACTATCATTGCATTAGTTTATTCCTGTTAATATGACCCTTTGAGAACTCACGAATCAATCACGTCTCCCAAAGCCTGGCTGCCTCCAGCGTTGTCAAGGAACACTTGGTCCTGCTCTAGTGCGGGGAAGCGTTCGCGCGCTTTCGAGATATCAAACGACGATGCCATTTTCGCAAATTGTTGATATGACTGTATTTTGAACCCTCTCAAAGCGACTGCTTTATAACGACCAGTTTGTGGGGCGTAGGGCGCAGGGCGTGTTGCGCTGTTGTTCATTAAGCTCAACGCTCCACGCGAACAGAAGGTGGGGTGGCTTGCTGGACAAGGAAGGTGCTCCACCAGTGACGCCATCGTCTATCATCTAAGCCTCGGTCGCCCAACCACATTACCAGTCAACGCCAGCCCAGGAATAACTCCACGATGGTGTCGGTGGGAGTAATAACTAAGCTTTGGAAGTGTGAAGTCATTCTTTAAGGATCAGTTTAACTACTTACTTCCATTCCGGGTACAACGAGGCCTGGCAATTGAAAGTGACATGATCGAATGTCTATGCCTAGACGATGGCTTAGGTGCTGGCTATCATTGTCTGCATATCGGAAGATGTCTTCTTAACATACCAAATAACACGTAATATGACATAGCCATCTACTTATTGCTGGAACAGCTCCTATCTCGCTATCGAACGTTAGCTATTATTCTATCCTCACGAAGTGACCGTGCGGTGAGCTAGAGGCACTATGTAGAGGCAGCTTTGAACTTTAAACAAAAGTAGACTCTAAGTGCGTCTATGAGTTCACCTACTAGTTCCTCATTTTAAAAGGATATAGCACAGACTATCTGCAGATACATGTCTATTAGCTAGGACTAACATATCTGAGTACAAACTAATTATACCTTGATGACCCATGTCTAGTTGTAATGTTACAGAGGAGTTCACGTTTACAGTTGATGCCCTGTATTGTGCCGTACCAGCTAAGAAGTAATGATTGTGCTCCTCAAAGAGCTGGACTCTGCAAAGATGTTTCAAATCAACGCTATATCGCTATTCCTACAACAAAAGTAAAATAAGACAAGATGTAACCTGACTTGTATCTGCAGATTCAAAACTAAATTGCTGTGTACGAGGACGAGGTTGACACGAGCCAGCCAGGACAATTCTTCATAAGTGACTAGTTTATTCGCGAGTATTCTACAATTCGGTTTGGGAGATGTATATATGCAATAGCTATTTGAGGAAGCTTTGGTTATGGATTACATTAAGAAGCTGAAGTACTTCAATCCCTCAGAGCTTTCGAAATGGTTTCTTGACCGTTTATATTCCCTTGTTAGCGAGCTAAACCCAAGTTAAAAATGCAGACCTGACATCTCGAACCAGTGCCTGGGTCCGACTTAGGTCTGGTGCTTCTCTAACAGTTTCTCGTGGAAAGCCGAAATGCCCCCAGCGGGCTCTTTCTCAAGGCGTGGAAAGCACACAGCGCCACTCTTTAGCTCGACCCATTCTAGAAGGTCCTCATTCTCAATCCACGATGTGCCCATCTGCAGCCTGTAGCGCCTCTCCTTGTTGGTCTTGGCGAGGATTGGTTTTTCTTTAAAACAGCTGCTCTGGGATATATCGTTGATAACGCTACCGCTGATACTGATTTGAATTTAACACCATCATAATCGCCAAACGTCCCTTTGCCATTGCCCTCAATCGAAGACAATGAGCCTGAATGTATCAAACTGTATACTAAGCGGCTGTGGACGGAGATGAAACGTGACAGGTGAATTCGGCGATTCGTGAATGCCCACGCTCTTTACCTCTTATAGTTTCAGAGCCAATCTCACGAGACAGAAGCCAAAGCCGGCGCTGATCAGCTAGAGTTGAGCTTCGACACCCAAGGCAGCAGCTCAGAAAAAGTCGGCCTCGTGAAGGGACGAGCACAGTACAAATCCACACTCTGATCGCCTCACCAAAGTGCCCACTAGCTCGCAACACAAGCTACCACGGAAAAGTTGATGAGGATGGGGGAGGTACAAAAGTGTGCTCTAGAAATCAATGACCATTGACCCTGCGGCAGGCGGAGATCGGACCTGGTGAGATGTGCGTACACGTCCGATGTTGCGAGCGAGACAGTGGAAGACAACATGTGGATGTCAGGCACGAGTAAGGAAATAGGCGGGAGCTGGTCGCCATCATAATCATGCTATCAATATCGATGCCTGTCCAAAATGCCAAAGGACTGGCATAAACTACCCAAAGTACATCTCATTCGACTCCAACATCCTCCAGTAACCTAGATAACTCATCTAAATAAACCACTGCGGCTCCGGCAGCCAAAACGACCTCATAACATTTAGCATCTCAGGCCCGTAAGGCACCCTCTTCTCCCACCCAACATACACCCCGGCACTGTCCAATCCAATCCTTGTGCCATCTGGTAGGTACCCCCAGATATTTGTCCAGGGGCTGAGAAACGTGTCATCGATGCTTACTAGACCAGTGTCGTAGAACGCATACGTCCAAAAGTCCGCAATTAGTTGGCCTGTTTCGATATCGCTGGGTTCGGTGGAGTCACTGGGTGCCCACCGGTTCGTGATGTCTTTCTTAGTGGGCAAGTTACCCTGTGCGTCGGGCTTGAAGGAAGGAGATAGAATAGGAGGCTGAGCCTGGGGTGAGTAGGGCGCCGCGAACCAAGGCCAATCGTCTGGATCGAAGGCGAAGACGTCTGGCAATGGAACAGCTGGTTCATTTGTGGTTGATAAACCTAGATCGACGGTTGACAGCAACGGTGCTAAGGTTGGGTCGGATAGGTCGGATACGTCGGTTACTGTTGAGGAGGTTTCCTGGTCCTGAATGGCAGTCGGCTCTGGTATCAGGAGAAGCGGGGGAGGTAGGTACGAGGGCTCAGTTGGCAAACCATGGGGTTCAAGATAGTCGGTGACCACCCACCAAGGTACTGCGCCATCTGAAGGCGACGCCAATTGTTGGTCGAAAGAAACAGTTTCTGAAAACAAAGTATCAGGTACCGGAGTTATGGTAGGATTGAAATCAACAGGTTGTTGCGTAAGGATCGAAGACAGCTGTGGAATCGCTAAGGTTGGATCCACGAGGGGTAGAGTTGAGACCGCGGGAAGCGAACTCTCAGGAAGAAGCGCTGTAGCAAAAGAAAGTGTCATGGTCGATAATGTCGCCGTTGTTTTCGCCTTGGGGACCGAACAGGTGCGCTGCTGCTATGCCAGCGCTCGCCGATGCCAAAAATGCAGTTGAGGTACCTGCAGTGGTGAGACTAATCGAGGGCAGCCCCAAAGACGATGTGAGCTGAAACACTGGCGCTCCGCTGAATTAAAGCTTGGTTCGCAGTGCCGATGATGTTACGGCGAGGTTTGAAACCGTTGGTGGTAGCAGAACGGCAGAGCAGTGAATCGATATGTCATCCAATCATCCCAGTGATCTGATAGCCAGCGAGATGCTGCCGTAGAAGATGAAGCCTTCTCAAGAATAGACACTCCAACTAGCAGGCTTGGAAGTGCTAATGTAGGGGCTGGAACTAAAGTTGCTGCAGCTGCGAGTGAAGCAAACTCAGCTGTGATACGCGTGAAAGATGTACAGGCGCTACACGAGCCAGTTTCTGTAGTGCTATTGATATGGGCAGAATCGGTATCGAGAGTGTAGTCGTTGCTACAGTAGTCTCCGCGGTTGTTGGTGATACATATATCATCGCCGGCGAAGGTACTATCAAGATCGATAGGCCAATGTCGAGGATGCTATCGGAAATTGGATGGTTGAGTTTGGCGTTCATTCGTCAGTGCCACGCAGAGAGCTCGTCTGAGGAATGCTAGGCACTGTTGTTGTTCAATGGCATCAAGTTTGGAATGTAACGGTGTCTAAGCGTTGCGAGTACGCTCCAGCTCGATGTTACGTGCCGCTACCAATGAATGAAGAAGAAAGCTTCCCGAAAACGCCACCTACATAACGCGATTGCGTGCCATGGGGATTCGCGATCGATTGGTACTGCATGTGACTTGTTTGTACCGCGTTGATCATGCAGGCGTTTGGCCATTGGAGAGCTAAATAAGATGTTCCGTGTCTGACAACGACAAATGAGAAAAGGTCAGGCGACTTGAGACTTGATGCAGAGTTGTGGAGGCGCTCATGTCGTCGCAAAAGCGTCAGGGGTATACTATGCCGTAGACATATCGTAACTTCATTATACAAAGCATCATATCAAAGGTCAACCCACTCCTCCTCCTCGATCTCTCGTCTTCTCCCCAGCAGCTTGTGCTCTCCCATCAGCATATTCCTCCCCCACCCCCTTGGTATATCCTTTTTCTTCCTCTGCTGCTTGCTAACCTCAGCGGCAACCATCTTCCTCAGCGCATGCCTGTTCAGCCTATCAATTTTGTCACAAAGCCTAAACAACTGTTCATTGATATCCTCGCCAAAAGTCGAGCACACTTCTTTGCCCTGCTCGAGCATTTCGTCGCCCTGTCGCCAGAGGTCGTTGAGCGTATCTTTCTTCATCAACAGAATCTCGGCTTTGTGTTCTTCCATTTCTGTTTCAAAGTCGGCATGCTCGCGTGCACGGTCGTCATAGGCCGCCCTCTCAAGGTCGTCGAACGTCTTGTCCGCAAGGCTCTCGAAACGCTGGAGCTGTTGTTTCTGGTAGAGATGGAACTGTTCGGTGAGATGGGTACGCAGATGGGGGAGCATGGTCTGACCGACGCGTGTGAGCGGTGGCAGCTTGGGGTATCTGATACCGCGGGAATCGTGGGAGGTGAAAGAAGTAGCGGGAGAGCTGGGAAGATCTTTCGGCACGAGGAGATCTTCAATGGCGCTGGGAAGGAGGGCCTGTAGGGTAGTGTCAAGCTTTCTGCTGACCGCGGCGTCGACAGCTTCGGCATGTCGATCTGCGTCGAAGTAGGCTGGAAGATGTTTGACAACTGCAACCTCAATTGCCTTCCCCTGCAGAGCGCGCAGTTCGTCGAGATGGGCAGACAACCGCTTCTCGAAAGCCGCACTGATGACGTCGGTCCGATATCCGAATTCCGCCCGTCTGAGAGCTGCAGCTGCAGCCTCTGGACTGAACGGTATAGTCTTGTCAGACGAGTGCGATCCGGTCGGCGACTTCGGAGTCCAGCACCTCGGCGGCTGGATTGGTGAGCTTGGGCTTCCTGCGCGGGTCAGTCCACAAGCACAGGCCGGGGATACCAATCAACTTACCCTGCCTTGAACGCTTACGGGAGCGAGAGCCCTCGTAGGCAGGCGGTGCTCCAAGGTCTTCCGTAGGCGCAAACACGTTCCAGCTTGCTTTCCTCAGCCCTTGAGCAACTAGGAGGCCTTCCACAGGGTAGCCGACTAGGCTTTTGGTAGCCCGGCTGAAAGCTTTGAACATGCCCTGATACTGCTTGCGCACATGGCTGTATTCAAGGACAACATGGACCCTTGTTGCTTTGGCAAGATTGACGAGTGCCTGGAAAGCGGGCTCGCATCCAGCCTTGGGGCTGAATGATTGATCGTCGACTGAACTCCAGAGGGGGCACGGGCTGTTGATTGACAGATCAAGGGTCTTAGTATCAGGCCTCTTCTTGCCCTTGCCCTTGACCGGCAGGATCTCGTCTAATTGTGATTGCGCAACATATCCGTTGCCGCTAGACAGTTTGGCCGCGTAGGGCATCAATGCGTCGGCATCGTACTGCAGCACGAACTGGCTCTCCGTGCTATGGGCTGTGGGAATACTAGCAACGAGCAGCAGGGTTGCAAGCTTGGCGTCATCACACCGGAAGACGAGGGAACAGAGGGATGGTGATACGGGCTCATCAACAGAAAGGTTCGAAGCAGGATAGGCAAGCACCTTGAAATCGAGATTCAAATTCATATTAGCTACCCAAAAGCGCTTCTGCACTCACCAGATTCCCCCTTGGCGCAGTCGCAGTCGAAGAGCCTATCGACACGGATGCGCAAGGGAACCCGCCCGCCCAGGCTTTGGAGCAGCCTTGACTCTGTGTGTTGTTCACCACGACCGTCGCAAACACCGGGTACACACTCGCAATAGACGAGCTGAAGCCCACCCCGCGGACGGCAACTGAAAGACGAAACCAGGCTCGGGCCCGCGCCGTCTTCCTTTGCCGCCAGGGGCCTTGTGAGGTCACAAGGATGGTGGACTACGTCGAGTATTCGATACGTGCAACGGGAGAAGCGGGGGCGGAGGGCGCGGTGCGTGTGAGGAGGGAATTAACAAGTGACTTGTAACAGCGTTGACGACTATAGACGTGTTGATGACGATAATCGGTGGTGAGGTCGGGGTCGAAGTCGAGGGGTGACGGGTGGCTGGGAACCAAGGAGACGCGGATTCGCGCCATCACGTGGGCTTGGCATTGACCCTAGTACCTGATTGGATGTGACACACTTTTGGACATTCACCCAAAGAGACTCTCACTTGTCCCAGTGACAAAGCGCATCAACACTAGCACCAGAAAGCATGACTCTCACCCACAGGTACTAGTCTGCTACTTCTACTGTGGTCCATGGATCCTACCGGACATATCTTCAACAACTCCTGCCTCCTCATCTCCTTCTGTTGCTCTTTCTCCATGGCTACGACCTCCCCGTCGCGCTCTCGACAAGCCTAAGCGCAATAACGCGATCACATTATTCTGCGAGTAGTATTAAGAGTCCCGGGTATCTCGCGTACATCCCGAATCTGAACATAGTCAGCGGGTCCAAAGACAGGCTAAGCAACAACGCTGCTTTAGCAAAGCACAACGTGAAAGAAGTGTACGCAGAAGTGGAGAGGGTCAATCGAGGAGCTGCAGATAACATTATTGCTTAATGAGATGATAATTAGCAGACCGCTGGTATCGGTTGTTAAGAATAGGGACTGTTCAGTCTGAGCTGATAGATCGTAGCACGCTGTGCACATATCCTGCTTTTCCAAGACTGTAGATGCTTGTGCGCTGCGACTTTGCTCCAATCACGTCTTGCTTGATCCTGTGGTCAGACAAAACGTGAGATTGAATTCCAAAGAAGCGACAAATCTCAAAGATGGGGTACAAATTAGATACAAGTTGGAATACGTGTTGTGGATGGCCAAAATGTCCTACATTAACCGATGTCTTCTTGATGGCTCACCCCTGTAGATCATCCGCTTTCGTCACATAATGTCAGCGCTAGTTGAGGGGCAAGCGCGGTGCCCGTCTTTTGATGCTCAGTTGCTGTTACCTGGCCTCAACCGCATGAAAGTGCGCGACTACCGCACAATGGAATCTCCGTCTGGATCGCTAGCTTTGGTAGCACCGGTTGCTGCTTTCCTACTATGGATCGCTTGGAAGGTTTTCTTGGAACCCAGTGTTCTTCCAGATCTGCCGATTGTTGGTCTCGACAAATCACAATGGTTCGCGTGGCCTAGAGCGCTTTACAAGTCTTTCCACAGCTATCGCGAGATATATAGCGATGCCTATGAGAAGGTGAGTTTGTTTGCAATCTTTTATCTGTGAAGTCGGGCTGAAAGCATCTTGCTGTGCTGTCTGGTGGTTTGGGCTGCCTACTAACATACGCTATAGTATCTGTCCCGAGGAGAGCCTTGTATTTTGCCAGAGCTGAACGACACGCACGTTGTTCTCCCTAGCTCGCTGGGCCAGTGGCTTGTGGATCAGCCAGACGCTGTTTTGAGTTCGCAGATGCGCCAAAATGAAGTCCTTCAAAGCCAGCATACCTTCCCAATTCCAAAAATGGCAAATCGACCTCACCACGCCCATGTCATCAAAACAGATCTTACGCGAAAGTTAGGCTCACTAACCGAAGAGATCTGGACAGAGCTGGACACAGCTCTAGAGCAGTACTGGGGCACAGATACCGAGGAGTGGCGCGAAGTCAATGTTTTCCAGACAATGATGCGCATTGTGACCAGGACTTCAAACCGACTTTTCGTTGGCAAGCAACTATGTGAGTCCTGAAATTAATGCTCTGCCAGACAACGTTTCTCACAGTCTTCTAGGCGCCAACGAAGCTTATCTAAACCTATGCACTGCGTTTGCTCAAGATGTACCAGTAGCAGGTATATTGATTCGTCTGATACCTAGCGTGCTACATCCGCTCCTGGCTCCAATCATAACTCTGCCAAACCGCTATCATAACCACAAGATACGGCAAATGCTCCGTCCCGAGATTCTGCGAAGGCTGCAGATTGCGAAGCGTGGCGACGATGATGCTCCTAACGACTTCCTTCAGTGGTACATCACGTATGCAAGGAAATCTCTAGAGCCAGAAGAGAGCACCCCGAAGTTTGTGTCAGACCGAATTGCTACTGTCAACTTCGCAGCGATCCACACTTCCACCTTCACTTCGGTAAACGCCATATACGATATTGTCAGTTCCCCAGACATGACCACAATTCTGTCTGAGATCCAGGCTGAAGTTCAATCTGTCATGCCACCTGTTGATGAAAGATGGAATAAATCCAGCGTTCAACGTATGGTCAAAACGGACGCTATCTTGCGCGAATCGATGCGGTACTCGTCTTTCATGACTAGTGCTCTGGAGCGCACAGTAGTCGCTAAAGAAGGCATCACTACGCCTGATGGGCTCCACATAAAGCAAGGAAACGTTCTCGCCGTCCCAGCTTTTCCTGTCCATCGCGATTCGAACACCTATCACCACCCGGACACCTTTGTACCTCTTCGTTTTCTTCGGTCTATAGGAAAAGACGACCAGGAGCAACAAGACGAGAAACGCAAAGTCGGCAGCACTAATACGGTCGACACTTCCCTCATATTCCTCTCGTTTGGACATGGTCGGCACGGCTGTCCTGGACGTTTCTTTGCCGCCAATGAGCTCAAACTCCTCCTGGCCTACATAGCTCTCAAATACGACATCCAGCCGTTGAAGGTCCGCCCCACGCCGATCGCGTTTGGAAGTGTAATGACACCAAATCCGAACGTGGCGATAAAGATAAGAAGGAAAAAAGAATAAGAAAGCGAAGATGTTGATAGTGTAGAGCTTGCATGCTGTAATTGCTACGTCAGAGCCGGGATCTAGCTGGAGTCTGGAGCAATCACTTTCTGTGGGCAATAGTATGGAAGGTTGATTATCTTTGAAGTTCATACAGAAACTACCCTTCTCAGCAGAGTCGATCTCCGAGTTGGTCAAAGGCGTTAGTGGAAGAAATGTTTGCATGATAGAAAGTTTCTAAGCATCGCGGAACCAGCCTGCGTTATGAAATCTTCTATTCAAAATGACATTAGCGACCTACATACGCCTAGTGATATATTTGGAGCGGTGGAACTTGGAGCTTGAATTTGGATCGAAGGTTGTGTCGTACGACTCCGCATCGGCAATGATAGCTTGGACGATGGACGCTGGTACTTAGGCAAGGACTGATGCCAGTCATGCAGTCGAATCATTGATGGTAGCGGAACTCAAATAGATCTACTCTTACAAGATGTCCGAGGTTGGCGTTCGGAGCCACAAGTGATTGATTCCTTGACCCGTTCACTCCCTTGGCTCGGATGCCGGGCAGATCAATTTCAGACATGTCGGAACCGCAGCGTTGTGTCTATTATATCACCACCAGAATATTTCACCACCAGAACGCGTTTCTGGATCCCACCACCATGGATGGATTTAAGAGGTGTTGTACAATGCACACTTACTAAACACAATGTCTGCAAAGCAGACAATGACATGAGTGTGACATGACTGTTTGGTGTATGTCTCATTGTTACTAATGTGCCTAGAAATTTTGCTGGTTCACCATCAAATACGATCCTTACCCACAGTGCCATTATCGCGCCCACCCACAACGCGATCATACAGGGGACGACCATCAACCTCCAGATCATTCACACCCCGATCATCCACCACCCGATCATCCGCATACCTCCTCGGTGCTTCTGAATCGGTAATGTCGTCAGGAAATTTACGGAACAAATCGGCAATTCGATCAATCGGAGCTGCGAGCATTCCCACGGCGCTCTCAAAATATGGATTCTCGCCGGCAGCAGGGTGGCTACGGGACGGCACGAAGGCTTTGGTCCTTTCAAACTTCTTCGCCAAGCTCTCAGATGAGCCATCGGATGAGCCACGGATCGGACGCGAGCCCAAAGCACTTTCCAGGTCGGGCAGATCCTTCGACTCTTCCTCCTTGATATGATGTTCAAGTTCCGTCCAGATTTCTTCCAACTTAGGGATGAAGGCATCGTCGGCCGCGTTCAGATCCTGGAACTCTTTCAAAAGCACTTTGATCTTTGTGATGTCAGCACCAAGCCGTCTGCCACAAGACCATGGCTTCCACTGACCTTATGGTGCTGTTTTCGGTCCCGGTCAGCCTGCGCCTTGCCCGCGTCTCCCAAGTACTTCTCCAAGGCCGGGTATACAAGAAGCTCCTCAGCAACCGAGTGGCGCGCTAACTCCCATCTGAACTGGTTTCCATAACGGTCCTGG
The DNA here is from genome assembly GCA_027946445.1 of Ascochyta clinopodiicola. Lineage (NCBI taxonomy): Eukaryota > Fungi > Ascomycota > Dothideomycetes > Pleosporales > Didymellaceae > Ascochyta > Ascochyta clinopodiicola. Next base: position 74,433 of record JAPEUW010000072.1, read on the forward strand.
TGGTCTAATATTCAATGTACAAAGTCAGCCTGTATCACATACAGCATTTCGTCTACTGGCGTCACGCACCAAAGTTGCCCTTGTTGTTCACAATCTCGTCATAGTATTTCTGAAGTTCGCGATGGTCGCGCGTGATAGCATCCGAAATCGTGGCTGGAGCGCGTGTCGATGCCAGTCTGCTACCGAAGGTGAGTCGAAACACCTGCGGCCTTACCGCTCCCCTCAAGGAAGGTGTGATGAAGGCACGTGCGGAGAACATATTGTGTAATTGCAGTAACAAGGAGCCTGTCAGGATAAATCTCGCGTGATTGAGCGCCTTTTCGCGCATTCTCAAGACGTTTTATTGTACATAGCGGGGCTTGAGCAACCGACGTCACATCAACGCAACAATTCGATGCTATCGTAGCAATGCGGTCTATATTACACATCACGCAAAAAAATAAATCGGGAATGCCGCTTAGAATTAGACTCGCTGACAACGACATACCATTGATTGGAAGGCCATTATTTTCCGTGGCGTGGGCAATACTGCTCAGGTTGTGTCAACAAAACACTCTTCGCACTAGCCGACATCTGCCCGTCATCTTGCCTATTAATTACTTCATTTTACCATCATAATTCGACACCCCTATGAAAATGTCATGGAATTTGCAATGATCCTATGTCACCACATATGTGCCTTACCAAGTACAGTTGCCGGATTAATTCATGTTGTCGACCGGCTACGTGCAATACGTGCGTCCAATACCTAGGCACAGCTCGACACTTCCCCCGCAAAAGAACCCGACAACTTCCCAAACTAACGTAGATACAGGCCCTCGCGTGCGAGCCACTCACTTTTGCGAAGACCACACCAAAACTGCAACTACTTTGCAACACTATAGTACACGGCAACAGCATACCGTACTGCACAGTACATTGCACTGATCTACAGTAATCTACTCATCTTACCGGCATGTAAACGCGTTGTGCCCTGCTTCGCTACATGTGCCACTGCGTCTCGAAGGCTGAGTGCTCCCATCAACGCGTGCCCTCAACGATGGAGGTGGAGCACCTGTCGACAATGCACAACCTTGTAGAACAGTTCCTTCATGCTCCAACATACCGAACGTTTGGCTTTGGTAGTGTCGCCATACTAGTTCCAATGTATTAATCTACATGTGTCTTTTGAAGACGATCCTTCGACTTCGTTCCGACGGGTATAGATATTACTCAAATCCTATATCATATGCATTCTTGTACGAGGGGTTGCCATCGACTGTATACGTAGGCAGAAGTCTACTGTCCGCAAGCTGAGAGTATGCTGATCTGCTAGTGAGAAGCCGCTGATTACCAGTATTACTCGGTACATGCAGCTTGTCATCTTCGCGTAACAGGCTAGTCAAGTATCTGCTCCTAGACGCTGACGTGATCAGCAGCTTGATACGTGCGCTCACTTGCTCGTCGGCCACAGTCTCGAGTAGAGTCTTCAAAACAAATCGAAGATCGTCATCCCAGTTCTCAACCTCAAAGACTGATACGCTGTCGATGACACAGAAGACAATAGAATCAGGTAGCTGTTCGACGAGCCGACAGAATAAGAGACAGTATGTGCGTATGCTATTGGCTCTGAGGCCTACTTCCCACTGCCTCAACCTCAGAAAGCCAACGTCAAATTGCTGCACAGACAGTAACTGAGCTGTCAAACTGTGAATCAGGCCTATCGGGCCAGCAAAAGGGTCGAAACGGGAGTTGTGAATACCACAGAAGAAGTAAAGGATGCGGGTGGCTTGCTGCTCTCTGAGAGACTGAATGACCATCGCACAGAGGAGGCTTGTCGATGAATAGCGCGCCATACCATCCTCCAGGTTGCTGTTCACAAGAAGTACATCTGAATCTAGGCTTTGGATCCAACGCTTGAAACGGGGAGACTGTAGTACCCAGTGCATGGCGCCCTGGCTCTGCGCATCGCACGACTGTGATTTTCGACGCACTAGGTCTAACTCGTGGTCCACAGCCGCTGGAGTGTGACCGAGGTGGTTTTCGAGTTGGTTTTGAAGGTTTCTGAGCGCTACACTTTGGTCAACCCTGTCATACGTTCTCATCAACTGCGCTCGATTCCCTATATCTGTAAGCTCACTACAGCTCAGCGAGAGCGGTGTCTTACAGTCAGCGTTTCTCAGTACGTCTTCTAAGACCGAGGAGAGATGCGTGATAGCTCGTCGGTGCTCTTCATTCGCTTGTCTCTCAGCTTCGATCTCCTCCCTGAGTGAATGCGTTAATTTCTCATGCGACTCCACGTTCGATCGGAGGTCATCAATGCCGGTGGAGATCTGTTTAGCGGAGCTGGTCAATGCTCTTGTGCTTCGGTCGATGGATGTCACGACGTGTTCGGTATTCCGGACACTCGGGCCCATAATCGCAATCGAAACATCGGTCTTGGCTGAAGAAGAAAGATATAGGTAGTTCACTTGCTCTTGTAAAGCTTCCATAGACATGTGGAACCGCCTCTTCTTCTCATTCAAATCATGGTCGGCAAGAGGTCCTTTAAGCCCGTCTTTGATTCGAGTCACTTAAAGTGCATAGCTGTCAGGAAAACTCTGAAGTGTTCTGAATGTACTCACAAATTTTCTTTTCCACGAGGCAAGCTATCATTGCTTCGGTCATCGTCAGTATATCGAGGTACACTGTCAACGCTCGGTCGCACAGCTCGAGGCTGTTGGGAAACATTTCGTGACAGCGCTGCGTTTTCTCAATGACGGCAGGCAACATCTCGAAAGCCTCAAAGATCTCAATGCGTCTTTCGCTTCTTCGGGCTGCCATCTGCAGCACAGTCAGTGTGGGGTCGTAGTTTCAACGGAGGGTCATACTCCTAGAACGATTTTCAATCCTCCACAAAGAATGCTGAAATACTTATCGTTCGGCAGGAGCCCCACCCATGGGGTTGCTGTTGCTGAGTAGTCTCCAAACTTCCGCAGATACCTGCGAGCTACGCCTCGCGCTCCGCGTCTGGCTTCCACAAGATATGCTTCTTCGGCATCTTTTGCAGCCCGAACAACCTCTTCCCACGAGTGAGCATCTCGCAAATTTATCTTGGTGCCAAGAGTATTTGCTGGGATGGAGTTTCCGTATTGTTGAACGATGCTGCAAAAGTCATTTGTCAAGTTACTGAATCTATAAGTGCGTGCCTCCCAACTTGTTTCACTTCTCCCATACCTGGCTATCTGCTGCTGCGAGTCTGGAGGTCTTGCTCTTGGGTTTCTGAGCCCTGGCGCATTCGATCGGAAAACAGCGTGCTGTTCGGGCGCGTATCGACCGACCCAGTCTTTCACCACTGTATTCGGGCTGTTGTTCGACATTGTGCACAGCGATATGAGCAGCAAGACTTTGGGAGTAGATCTCTCTTGATTAGATGCTATGTTGAGAGCAGTGTCCGAGAACTTCTTGGGCTGAATTATCAGTTCAATTTGGGAATGGATCCGCTGACAGAGATACGTGTTCGTGCATATGCAGAGTGTCAGCGCTTGTAACAAAGAGGTTTAGGGGCTGCCAAACTCTCCATACGGTCATCTCACAAGACGACATTGTCTTCCCCAGCCTCGCAACTGCTGAAAAACTTGTCCCACGCAATACTAAGTCCAGTCGAACTGCTACGCAAATTTGTCCGAATCTCGCCTAGATTAAAGCGTGAAAGACTGGATTGCATCTCAGCAGTAGTAACAGCCACGCGAACATGACCGACGGCACAATTGCTACACAAATTTCCGAGTTGAGAGCTCAGCTGGAGGCCCTCGAGGCTTCCATCAGTGATTCGAACAGAGTCGACAGTATCAAGCGCACAAAGGAGCCCAAAGAGAGTGTCATTGAACCCGTACCTACCCCAAAGGTCAAATTTGGTAACGATGGCTCCGACAGCTCAGAACTATCAGATGCAGGTACCAAATTGCTTGGAGCAGTGGAACCCCCTCTGCCCGAGACACCAGTAACAGGAGAAGATGCGGATGCTGCGAACTCCACACCAGCAGAGATCATTCCGCAACTCAATCTCGTGAACTGGACGCAGTTCAAGAACATTATTGTGAACGAGCCCAAACGCTACGCGATTGATGTACTTGTTGGTCCGGCAAAGTTCTACTGGCAGAAACGCAGGGCAGAGTTGAACCTTCAACAAGGATCATCTGAGGACTTCTCAGTACCTGTACCGACAAAACCTGCCGAGTTACATCTGCCCGATAAGCCGACCATCATCTATGAGCACGCTCAGGGTCAGTTCGAGATGCCCGAGAGGATTCGTATCAACTGTGACAAGCTGCTGGCAATCTTGGGTGACATATCAGAGTCTTCCCTTGGTTCTGAGCCATTGGTCATGCTACGGCCGTACAAGCTGCTTGTCCGATACAATGAAACCATACGACAGCGGCTTCAAGACCTGGAGGCACATGGTTCTACTACTCTTGGGGCACCACAGCATCACCAACGACCTGATGGTGGTCTCCATACTCAACAGCTGGATGACCCGGTTGTGACACTTCCTAGCACCAGTCCGCCAACTGTCGCCAAAGGCGTTGATGAGGACGATCAGAGCACTAAGCCCAGTCATCCGAAAGCCGACAAAGTACACAAGACAGAGGTCGAAAGTCTCAAATGTCTCATCAAGTTCATGGATACAGAGATGACTTTTGGGAACCAAAAATTCCTTTCGGGTTCTGTAAAAAGGGTACATTTTCGTAACCTCTGGTACCTTTACCGACCAGGCGACCTCATCGTCTCGTGGAGAGATCTTGACGACAAGAGAAATCTGGAACTCAACAGTTCCATAGAGGAGTCGAAAATGTCAGGAAAAGCATTGGGAAAGGGATCGCCTAGTATCTGGAGAGTCTTATCGGTATCCAAAGGCCGACCGGTACTGGGATACCCTCATGGGGTCGAGGGTAGTGACCGATCGAGGCCGCCAACTTCGAAAATTAACAAATTTTCGATACTATGTTACATGATCGGGTATGATGGTACCTCGTTTGGACCTCTTGGGTTCACTTTTGAGATTTCACCATTCGAAGGTCTCAAGTACATCAAAGACCTAGAGCCCTGCCCCGCGAGATACGTTACTGGTTATGACGAGATCGAGGCGCGCCTAATAGATAGAGGTAGGACGTTCATCAAGTATACGAGCCCCTCCCATTGTCTCTACGATGGGTTCACGCTGTCTAAACATCCTGCTGGGCTTCCTTGCAAGATCGCCAACACGCATTCCGGCAAGTCTGATGTTAAAGCAACTCTTGTAGACGGCCATGTCATCGTCGATTTCAAGGAAGCTCAACGAGAAGATGCTGGTTGGGCAATCAAGCACCAGATACCCGAGGCCAGTGGCGGTTCAGGTCTTGAGACTACAGAGGATTATCCTAGGTCTATCTGGAAAGACAGTACGTTGAGTGTACTGGAGAGGGCGGAATCTGAGAACATATTTGAGGATGATCACATTGATGCTGCAGACATGGACGACTTTATTGCAAGCAATCAGTTCCTTGCAGCTTACAAAGACTCTTCGGGCGAGGATCATCTAGACCACAGAGCTTTTGAGCGCACCGACTTTGCGCTTCTACCGGACCGCGTTGTGGGTTTCGATCTGCACAGGCGTAAATTTGGTATTTTAGCGCTAGACTGCCTGCACTCAGTTCAGGTCAAGAAAGAAGGCTGGGCTGACCTGAAGCTACCACGAGGCCACAAGCACATGGTACAGGCTCAGATCAAGACCCATTTCCTCGAGAAGCGAGCTCGTCAGAATCGAGGGCTGCGAGGCACTGATACCGATTTAGTCCAGGGGAAAGGTCTAGGACTCATTATACTCCTGCATGGCGCTCCAGGTGTAGGCAAGACTTCGACTGCCGAGTGCGTTGCGGCGTCGCTCCAGAAGCCACTCTATCCCATCACGTGCGGCGACCTTGGTGTTACTGCTACTGATGTTGAGAACATGTTGAACAGCACGTTTGCGAAGGCCGAGACCTGGGACTGCGTACTGCTGCTGGACGAAGCTGATGTCTTTCTGGCACAAAGAACAAGGACAGATCTGAAGAGAAATGCGATTGTGTCAGGTACTGTTACTATTGCTTTAGTACACTGAAAAGCTGTGCTGACGTCGTTAGTGTTTCTTCGTGTACTCGAATACTACAAAGGCATATTGATCCTAACAACGAATCGAGTGGGCGCATTTGACGAGGCTTTTAAATCACGCATCCACTTGCATCTATACTATCCAGCACTGAATAGAGATCAGACATTGGCGATATGGAAGATGAATCTTGATCGAGTCATCAATCGAAAACAGGGACGTGTTGTAGCAGACGAGCAGGAAGTTCTGCGCTTCGCAGAGGCACACTTCAAGCACCACGAGAAGAGTAACACACGATGGAATGGTCGTCAGATAAGGAATGCATTCCAGACAGCTCTCGCAATGGCTGAGTACGAGACTCTCGAGGCAGCTGGGTTGGAAGAGGCTTCGGAACAGTGCGCAGCCTTGGATAACACAAAGTCACAGCTGAAAGTTGCGCATTTCGAAACTGTTGCGGAAGCGTCGACGCAGTTTGATAGATACATCGAGGAGACAATCGGCAGTACCGATGCGGAGCGTGCATTTACGGATAGAGACAGAGCGGATCACTTCAGATGGATGGTGCCTTCCAATACCCAAGCACATCAGTACAATGCACAATGGCCATATGGATCACAAGGCGCGCCAGACCCATACGCACAACCAAGGCCAGATTCATTCTTGGCATCAGCTAGAGTCAGGCCAAATGAGTTCCACACTTCGCAAGATTCTCCATACCAGCAATCTCATGCATGGCCTGGTCCAAGGCAGACAGGGCATGAGAGAGGTCCAATACTCAGACAGTCTGCAGAAGAACTAGACTCCTCGCATCCGCCTATCTATCATGAATCGGTTCGTCAGGTTTGGAAAAATGCACCAGACAACGGTGAGTATCGGTCACCCGATCCTGGATACCCCCATTCTGGAGATGTGCGATCACTCGCTTCTCCTAGTCACAGACTTACGTCGCATATGCCAGTCACTTTAGGTGCGTCTCAGCATCAAAATGAAGATGGGTGGTAGATTTGGTTTCAATTAGAATGAATGAATAGGCTTTTACGTTGCTGTGGCAGTAAATACCATTAGACAAAAACAGCTACTTGCAACCAATCAAGATTTTTACAATGTTCTTATAAGTAGATAATTGATTCCGCCTTTCTATAAAACGGTTCGCATTTCTGTCGCTTAGCTTGGTATGATAGTTTCGCTTATGCCTGCAGATGTGAGCCGATTGTGAGGGAGGTTGAAGAAATCCAAATGTTGTTCTGAGGTTGCAAATGGGGTATGCAACTGGGGATAAATTAGCTACGACATAAACACTGTTGGCACTTTCAAAAGTCACTTTGATCAGATGCCACCCATGGTACCGTCCACGAAAATAGACAAGTCTTAGGTAATCAATGTGACTCAGATCTAAACTGATCCTCAGCAGAGCTGAGCTGAGATGGGGCGCAGGTTCACGTGCATGTTATAATCAGTGTTGGGTCTTCTTGTACCATGTCCTCCGAGGGGGCTTCCGCCGAAGGACCGATGGAAAAGCGTGGTCACACTACGCGCATCGTTTGGAATAACATAAGAAACTAACCTGCCGAAGCCATGTTTAGAAGAATCTGTGAAAATGCTGCGGCGCATGAGTTACTCCGTGTCTGTCAACACACTATGGACAGCCCGTCAGAGCGGTGCAAAACTCTAGCATCGTGGCTGGCCACCCAACTATAAAGGTTTAGACTGGATGTTTCCCAGCAAGTCGCGTCCTGTCGTTTCTCTGTACTTGTACAACTCAAAATCGAGCCACTCCTACCTTCCCAGGCTTTTGAACAGACTCATGTCTTCCTCGCTGGGTCTCCAGTCACCCACCTGCCACTGCACCACCGGTGGTGTTGGTGCCGCAGCAGCAGTATCGTTGGGCCCCTGCTTCTTACTACCACGCTCAGTAATGAACTTGACACCCCATTTGTGGCCTTTCTTCATCGGCAGATCATATTCCTTCACTTCTATATTGTCTGAGGGGGCCCACCACAGGTGCGTGTAAACTTCGGCGTCCTCGAGGTTCGACATAGTGTCGTTAGACAGAGACTTCGCAAATGCTGTAAGCAGGGGCTCAATCCGCTCCCTACAAGGCTCGGTACGGAACATGTTGATATCGAGATCGTAGTCGTAATGTTCGTTCGAGTCGTCGGCATATTCGGCGTCAAGGTTTTCGTTCTCACCAGCGTCGGTTGCACGGGGATAGTGGTCTGTGGCTGAGATCTTGTACCCTCCTCGTTCAGAGTCGTGCGGATCCTCGCCACGAGGGCCAACGAAGTACCACCGCCCGTCTGGACGGACGGAATGGAACTCGAGCCGGGATCGCCGCATCTGCGACCACTGCTTACAACCTCAGCTTTGTGGGGGGCTATCTCTGGTAGCCTAGCGCTAGATGCCTAACCCTCTCTGTCAGCAAATCATGAGGCTTTGTAGGTAGGGTTTGCCGCTTACGAGGATTTCCAGAGAAGGGAATTCCAATCAAATATGTAAGCGGCATCGCAGCGTGGTAAACCGCGACGGTGGAATTCCACAACCGCTTACAGTCAATCGCGTCTGGATAGGTCAACTGCGGATACCAAAAGCCGTTCAAAAGCAGCTTTGATTATTAGCAAGATTCACAGTCCTGCGACACAAGTTCTGCTTTAAGCCCACCCAGGTATCGGCCCGTGTTAGGCAGTAGATACTACACGATTGTCGACTACATTCACCAGTAGGGTATGCCAACAGTTGTCTACTACCCGGGTGAAGGGATCTCGCCAGTAGTTAACAGTACGCCGCTTGGCAGCCGAGACAGTCAACTTTTGCGTCGTCAAAAGCGAACTGCCTCAAAACAGGCGACAACTTCCAGCGTGCAAAGAGCAGTGGATTCTCCACCAAGATCTGGCGCAGCATTTCCCCTCTCTTCTCTGCACCAGGCCATTTGCCCTGCCACACGCGTACATAAGGGACCATAATCTCCAAGGCCTCTCTAACCCACCTCCCTGCTCTTTCCTCACCAATCCTCCCATTTTGTACCATCCGCCTCTCCAGCTCCCCCAAGAAATGCTCTCTCTCTTGCATGTTCTCTACCAACGCCGCCTGCATGACCGCTAGTAGGATATGTGACCGGATTGAACAGTTCAACTCATCTACCTTGATTGCTCCAGCTCCTAGTCCGGCTGTCTCCTCTTTCGCAACAGCGGCTAGGAACTCGACCTCCTCCTCACTCCCAATCTCTTCCTGCCACCCCCTCTGCAACGCTTGATCTGCAGTCCCTCCATCCGGTATACCACACCAAAAAAACACTGGCTTGCTAGGTTCTGGTTTGACAACCTTACCCGAAGAAACTTGTGCAAGGTACTGTGCTTCCAAACTGTGTATATCATACAATCCTGACGCGACATTGAGCCCAAAGTGATAGGGCCCCCATGCTTCGCGGTTGTCCTTGCGAGGCGATGGGTCAGATGTAGGGCTTGAAGATGAAGGGATCTTCTCCTCTCCCTCCAGCTGGGTGTTGGCGTTCGTGGACAACGCTTCTTGTTTCGATTCTGTGATGGGAGGTTTGTAGTACTCGTCTAGCCAGAAGCGCGCATGTGGTTCTGAAAAGAGGGGTGCGCTGGGGTAGGCCGCGTGTAGGCGTGTTAAGGCTGTGTCAAGCGTGCGGAGGGCTATTTCAGTAATCGTGTCAAATGGAAGGAACGGTTGCCTGTGGCAAGTCCGCCCCACAGTATAAGCCCAGCGGGGGAGCTTTAGGACGTGTTTGGATACCAGATTATCACGCGGCAGACACAGTGGGGAGGACGAGTCTGGAAGATCCTGGAGGTCGGGCATGCGGTAGAAGCGTGCTGTGTTGGGTTGGGTAAGGAATGCAGTGGAGTAGTAGGAGCGCCAGGCTGTGGGATTCAAGAGGGCATGGTGCGCAGTGTAGAAGGCGTTGAAGTCTGAGAAGGTGAGAGGGTTGTCTCCATTTAGTTGGTCAGTCCAGTGGTAGTAGGCTGCTGCAATCTGGGCGAGATAAAATATATCCAAAGTGCTGTTTTATCTTAGTCACACACATGCAGGTGCTGGGTACATTGGTATGAGAGATTCTCATATAAGGCTGTAGCTTACCGATTGAAGCGGAGCTCGTCCTCACCAAAAGACCAGCCATACGCGTGCAGCTTCTCCACAACATCAAATACGCCCTGGCTGTCCCACAGCCCCTCATTGATATAAATGTATGCGATCCGCAAGACATCATTGTGACATGTCACTGGCACGATTCCGCCTTCCACATTAGCCAGAAATTCCTTGGCTGTATCGTCCATTGTAGTGCCTGTCGTACGCAGAATGCAATTGCTGGAGTTGATGTTTTCGAGGCTAACGATAAGTTAAGCCCCGCCGAGCCGGGTGCCCCACTTGGCGCCCAGAACTACTAGTGTTTGCCTGGACTTCATCAATCTATCTACTCCGTGGGATGCTCGGTAGTTCCCAACGTACGATCTGCGCCTAAGTCGCGGGAAAGGGGAAACATTGGAGGGACGGCTCGAGGCTGATTTGCGGAGACTGTAGGCTACCTCCGTTGATGGTTCTATCCACCGTGCCGAGGAAGATCGATTTGAGCTCTGTCCCACAGCAGTTAACAGAGCGCAGTATCATGGCGAGTATCGTTTGCATCAGGCGACATACCAATATGCTGGGGGCCTGTTTCCGCCCTTACCTCATGATGAAGGAGATTTTGGAGGGAAGCTTTTTCCCCTTTTCGTCGAAGAAATGTAACATCACATGGACGGAAGAGGGAGTACTAAAGGCTCTGCTCGGCCGTCTGCTTCGTCCATCTGCTCCTGCACCTTCTTTGTCTTTCTTTTCCAGCTCGTCTGGTCCTCAAGAAGATGTGGCTCTCACCGTCCTCGGCTTCAGCCGGAGCGCTCGCCACCTCCCTCCTGCTGTTGTCTGCGGCGGCGGCAACACGCGTAGACGGCGGCTCCAACAAACTGAATGAATACCTTGCCGTACACCCTGTACCTGTCAAGGCGGCGGCCGCCGTTCCTGCATCCGGCAGCACCAAGGCCAACGCACTTGCCCCGGAACTCATCACGGCGGTGCTTAGTGAGTGTCCATCAGGATGTGTAGACGCCGGCTCGAGCAGCAGCAACTGGACTGTCTATCCCCGTCTGGGCCGATTAGCCATGTGCAACCAGACCATGCTGCTCGACTTCTCCCTTCACACGTCACTGCGCAAGGACAAGACAGTTCGCGCCTGTACTGCCGATTCCACAGCCATAGCCGGCCACACGACCAAGGACGCCTCTTGCTTGCCCAGCGGCAGCGTGACGCAGGTCCACGAGTCGCTGCAGCTGGCCTTTAACAAGACGGGCACACAAGCCACAGGCGGAGACCTCGCGGCCGCAGCGCAGCAACTCGCCGCTGCTTGGTCGCAGCGCAACAGCTCGGCATGCACCGACACAACCGCCTTTGCTTACTCCAACACGGCTGCCTTCGGTCTCTTCGCCGACTTCGACAAATACAACCCTGGTGAGGGCTTCTGCTCCAAGTTGACGCCTGGTCAGCACGTCTGCTGTTCCGCCGGCACGTTGCCTGACTTCCGCCCGAAGCCCAACGCCGACGGCACCTGCGCCTCGCACTACGTGGAAAAGGACGAGAACTGCGCGGCCCTGGGTGCCGCAAACAGCCTCACCAATGCGGAGATTGAGAGCTTCAACAAGAACACGTGGGCTTGGGATGGCTGCAACAATCTGCAGGCGTACCAGTACATCTGCCTGAGCACGGGCGATCCCCCAATGCCGGCGCCCATTGCGAACGCCATCTGTGGGCCCCAGAAGCCAGGCTCGCAAGCATCAGGCGTGTCGCTGGACAGCCTGAATCCGTGTCCGCTCAACGCCTGCTGTGTACGGTCCCCATGAATACTTGAAAAAACTTGAACACTAGCTCACCGCGTCTCCAGAACAAATTCGGCCAATGCGGCATCAACCAAGACTTCTGCACCAAATCCGAGTCGGCCACGGGCGCCCCGGGCACCTCAGCCCCTGGCACCAACGGCTGCATCTCCAACTGTGGCATGGACGTCGTCGTCGGCAGTGCGCCCGCCGCGTCCATCAGCATTGGCTACTTCGAGGCCTTCAACCGCAACCGGCCCTGTCTGAACATGGTCATCACCGCCATGGACCTGACCCCCTACACGCACGTCCACCTGTCATTTGGCGAAGTCACCAGAAGCTGGGAGGTCGACGTTAGCGGTATCCAGGAGCAGTGGGAGTTGTTCCTGGAGCAGGTGGGCTTCAACAAGATCTTGTCACTGGGCGGCTGGAGCTTCTCCACCGAGCCGGCAACGTATTCCATCTTCCGCGACGCGGTTGCGCCCGGCAACCAGGATACCTTTGTTGCCAACATCGTGTCATTCGTAACTAAGTATGACCTGGATGGCATTGACATCGATTGGGAGTGTAAGTTCGCTGCGTCCGGCCAGTCTTTAAGCACTGTTTGATCAATGTTTCTGACTGATGCCGCAGACCCTAATGCTCCCGATATCCCGGGCATTCCAGCTGGTACGTATAATTATGATGCTCGAGTTTAGAGAGCACTGCTGACGTGAAGATGTATTGCAGGCACCAAAGCCGACGCTGCGAACTACCTCAGCTTCCTCAAAAAGCTGCGGGCCGCGATGCCGTCTGGCAAGACTGTCTCGTTCTGCGCGCCGGCGTCCTACTGGTATCTGCGCGGCTACCCCATCAGTGAGATGGCCAAAGTGGCTGACTACATTGTCTACATGACCTACGACCTCCACGGCCAGTAAGATTACGCGAACAAGTTCGCGATCGACGGCTGTCCAGAGGGCAACTGCCTGCGCTCACAGGTCAACATCACCGAGACGCTCCAGTCGCTGGCCATGATCACCAAGGCCGGCGTGCCATCCAACAAGCTTGCTATTGGCGTCGCCAGCTACGGCCGCTCGTTCGAGATGACGACAGAGGGCTGCACCGGGCCCATGTGCACCTACACCGGCGGCCCATCTGGCGCCTATCCCGGGCCATGCACAGGCACCGCGGGCTACATCTCCAATGCCGAGATCAGAGACATCGCGGACGGCACTGGCAGCTGGCAGGACTCCACGGACGCTGTGCATCACGTCAACTCGTACTCATCGTACTTTGATCAAGACAGCCAGTCGGACGTCGTCGTGTATGAAAGCACCCAATGGGTCGGCTACATGAACGACGACACCAAGCAGGACCGCGCAGAGCTCTACAAGTCTCTGAACATGGCCGGCGTGATCGACTGGGCCGTCGATCTGAACGGATACGAGGGCGCCCCCATCTCGCCTGGCGCTGCCGCCAACATCGTCTATCCACCACAGAGCATCTGGGACTCATCTGACCCGCTGGCGGCCTGCAAGCCTCCCTGCGTCGTCGTCCTGCTGCCATACCAGCTGACTGGCGCCCACACGGTGACCTCGTGGCCCGCCCTGACCACCACGCTGCTGTCCTCTAACGCAGCGGACGGCCATGTCTATGTCAAGACGACGACAATCCCCGTGCCGAGCTTCGCTATCAGCGAGGTCAATCTGCAGCCCCTGACGCTGTATGCAACCGAAACGGACCAGTACACCATCAACCCAATGCAGAGCATCATGCCTCCTTCCTTCCTTCCGCCTCCAAACCATGCCACCTTCCCCGCCACAAAGCCCACTCCCGCGGCGTCCATTCCCGCCATGTCCACGGGTAACGGCGTACCTATGACCACAAACAGCGCCGTGACGACGTCTTCGGACAGCGACGTGCCTTTGGCCATCATCCCTCTGGTCACCTTCTTCCCGACCTCAGTTGCCGTCACTATTCAACCCCAGCCCACGTTCTTGGTCGAGTACCCCAAGCTGTTCGTCCCAGGGGGTAACTCTTACCCTCAAATCCACCAGTACCACGAACCCCAGCAGCACGAAGACCGGTACCTCGCCGACCAGCACCTCGGACCCCGACTCCGACTCGGGCTCGGGATCGGACAGGCGTGGTACACGCGACTGCAGCACCTTTGGCTGCCCCGGTGGCAGAGGCACCGATGTTGAGGGCGGTAGTGGCGGTGGCGGCGGCGGCGGCGGTGGGTGCGGCAAGTTCAGCTGCGACGGTGGGTGTGGCATCTTTGGCTGCGGTGGTGGGTACGGTGTCACAGGCTGCATACCGAGCTGCCCGCTGGGCTCATGTGGTGGTTTGGGCTGTCTCCTTCCCAGCGGCTGTGGAAATACCCAGGGCTCTGGTGGCAGCGATAGCAGCAACGAGTGCGAGACCAAGGTCAGGGTGTCGGCGTGCACGTATCTGGTGACGAGTTATAGCGCGTGGTATCTGGCTTCCTCGACGACCACCACGGAAGTGAGTCCTCATTCTCTCTTCTCTAGTACCCTCATTCTCTCTTCTCTAGTGCCCTCATTCGGGGTTTTTAGAGAGACAGTGACACGGAAATGCTAACCCGGGACAGACTGACTGCGCGACCAGTCCGGCTTGCAACGGAATGGATACCTCGTTTACGACGACGCCTGGCGTTCCAGAGTGCACGCTCGATCCGGATGTCGCGAGGGCAATGGATGCTAAGGCGGCAGACGACAAGACGCGGATTGATGGGACTGATATACCAAAGGAGTACTGACCGACAAACCCAGCGGGGTATGATGGATCGAAGTTCACCCTTACGCAGTTCGGGCTGTCAGAGACAATCACGGTTAAGAAGACCACCAAAACGACCTCCTGCTCCACTACTACCAAGACGGTTGAGGTGCCGAAAGCAGCAAGCGCGAAGTGTGATTACAGGTACGTTCCCCTTCTCACCCACCTTTCCAACTCCCCCTTTCTCCACTATGAATATCACTATGCTCTGTGTTTTTATGTAGATATTGTAACTGACCAGAACAGTTATGAAGGATGGTTCATGATGTTCAGAGTCTACAAGATCGACGGCTGGGCTAACGATGGCGGCGACAGCCTGAAAAAAGAGGAAAAAGGCTGCGGTGCCATGACAGGCTGGGAGTTTGTTGAATCAAAAACAGACTGGGGAACGTGGGCCTACTTCCAGCTCCCCGTCACTATGAAAGCCGGATGCGTGGAGCGCGCCATCGTCTCGGCCGGCGGGCCGAAGTTGTCCTGTAAAGACATGGGCGACGACGAATGGGCGAAAGACAGTCCTCGCCGGCGCGACACAGCGCCAAACACTTTACCGAGCGACAACTCGGACAGAGCGCCCAATTTCTTGCCGAGCAACAGCACGGACAAGGAGGACACGACCAACCAGCACACGCCTATGGTTTGGGGCGACGGTGACACGGTGACGCTCACGGCGACCATCGATGTGCTCGGGACGTCGACGTATACGACTGAGGTCTACATTGCCACGTTGGTAGAGCCAGTGTCAAGCACAGAGACGAACTCCTTGACCACAGAGACGAGATCCCTGATCACAGGGACCATGACATCAGGATCTACAAGAACAACAACCACGACGACCGGAAGCACAGCCCCCACAACTACAGGCACAGTCTCAACCGACGGCTCTTGCGGCGGCGCAGACGGCTTCATTTGCCTTGGAAGTGAATTTGCTCTGCATATGGATACTGCGGTTTTTCGAGCGATCACTGTGGTACGGGTTGCCAGGGTGGGTTTGGGACTTTTGAATGCTGGGATGGGTGTGGGGGAGAGGGTACAGCCCCTTAGGAGGCCCTGAAGAAAATGCTTACGACGTTACTACTTCTTATCCCTTATTTAGACCCTTATTAAACCCCTTGAGATTGTTACTCTGCTATGCTGGACCGCCTTCTTGCCATGCTAACCTTTATTCCTTTACTACACTCATGCTACTTTATCCTGTTAAGGTTAAGATTCTGCACCTTTACAGTTTGTCTTAGTAAGTGTTGCTAGTACCGTTGGTGATAATGCACCATATATTAAAAGAGGTAGACAAGTCGCGTCGCGTCTGTGTCGCGTCAACGTTAGATAGGAAAGAGCAAGGTAGGTAACAGATTGCTACTCTCTAGCTCTATGCCGCCCTCTAACACCACGCTACAATCCAACACCACGCTGTGATCTAGCTCTAGTCTATAGTTCTTACTTAGTCTTTAATTTTACTTTAGTCTCTTATCTTCTTCTTTATTATCTTCTCTCTCTAGAACGTTAAACCTATGCTATACAGAGAAACCTTTCTAGCTTGTTCTACCTAGTAGGCGCTGCCTACAAGGCGCTTACATCTTCTTCTATTAGACACTCTAGCTATAGAAGCTACTAGATAAATAGAGAGAGAGATATTATATATTTAACTAAACTAGTAGTAGGCTTATGCTTAGTAGCTTATAACTATAAGGCTACTTAACTTCTTATATAATCTAGCTAGATAACTAATTTATCTATAAAGAATTTAATTCTATACACTATATAATTACAATATACTTATAAGGTTACTATAGGCAGGCAATTAAGCGGAGCAAGATAGGACAAATAATAGGTAAGTCTTAAGGCATGTAAATATTATATACGTATATAGCTAGTAGGTCTCTAGGCTTAGCCTAGGACCTATCTGATATAAGAGCGCGACAGGGACACGAAGTCGCAGCAAGATAGGTTTAGCGTTAGGGTTTAGCCTGTTTTAGGAAGAATATTTCTTATATCCGTTGTGCGATCTTCTCTACACTACGTTACAGCAATTTTAACTCTAGACAGAAAAACGCTCTATACAAACTTAATTCTTACGTACTTTGCGCAGCAACGCTGAAAGTTTCGTCTATAAATTTAGAGAAACGCGGTGCTGTTAGGGTAAGTAGGGTTAGGGTTTCTACATAATAGAGCTCGCGTAGGACAGCTAAGCAGCCGCACTGCAACAAGCAGATAATAGGAGCATTAGCAACAGTAACCACGCACATACCTGCAAATAGGCCCAGCAGCTTACACTTAAAAACTATAATAAGGTTTTTTGCTTTCTTAAAGACTTTAGCGTCTTAGTGTGCAAGCAGCACTGTACTGCTATTGTTAGTCTTAAAGCGCATCTCAGCAAACATTACGCTGCATCTGCCGCACTAAGGCGACAGATAATCAAGCGCTTTAGCTACTTTAATACTGTCTCCCTAAGCAGAATTAAGCCCCTAGACGAGCCTGCGCAGCTAATAGAAGAGCTAGGAGAGCTACTTAATAGTGCGCAGTACAGGACGTGCAGCTAGATTACTACAAGCAAAGATTAGATGCGCATGCACTGTAAAAAAAATCACCAGCAATCTTAGACAGGCAATAAAAGCTCGCTATATAAAGCGGTGAAAGTGCAGAGCTTCTTTCGCACAGGGGGGCTGCAGAAATATTTTATTATTAAAGTTAATGTTGTTAAAAATAGGCAAGACTTAGATTAAAATTAGGTTGTTAAACAACAACTTAACGCATAGCGTAAGGTGCGAAAACAGCTTAAAGACGACATGCAGGTTATAGGAGACGCTGCAAAGACTAATAAGACTAGTTAGTTTAAGCGAACAGGGTAGTTAGAGTTCTTTAAAGACTAGAATCTTGTTTATCTGGCCTATTAAGCCTAGTTACCTAACTGTAACGAGGTGAAACTGCAGGCAGCTGCTTAGCTAACAGAGCAGTTAATTAAAAGATGTGTTAGAAGCTTAGCAACACTTCTATAGGAAACACGGCGATAGCTCTGTAGTGCGCAGCAGACTAACGTTAATTAACAACTGCTAGCGCAACTGCAGAACCCTAAGAGTTAGGCAACGTACGCTAGCTACATAATCTAATTTGTCTACTTCTATCTTCGCATCATTGCAGACAAAGAGAGCTGAATTAACAAGTATTTATTGCAGAAAGATTAGGTTGTTTAGAGCAGCGAGGAGTTAAGCAGCGAGGATGCTGGCACAGAGAGCAAGTACAACAACAGTAACAAAGACAACAATGCTAATAGCAACAGCAACAACAGTGTTGTTCTGCAACGCTAACTGCGTAAGAAAGTGCCGACAGACACAATAAAGGATGCGCGTAACTTGTTTAGCTAGAAGGAGGATTAGAAGGCGCTGGCGATTTAGCTGTAGATTGCTCTTAATAACAGTAACCAAGCTACTTAGATTACTGTTCTGCTAGACTTGCTAAGTTTGTTTATACTTATAAGCTATAGCAACAAGGCGTTGTTAGCTAGATTAGTACAGTTTCTTGCTGTGCTAGGCATAGACACAGAGACAAAACGCTTACGCAGTGCAAAGAACTACTCTTACATGCTAGCAGGGATAGTGTATTGCGTCTAGGTGCTTAGAGTCGAGAAGCTTCTTCCTGCAGCAGGACGCGATAAGCAGATAGAAGATAAGTGCAACAAGTTCTTAGACATGCGCAAGAAGTATCTAGCTAATAGCTTATACAGTCTAATAAGTAAGATAATTAGTCTTCTAGCATACAGCAAACACGCTGTGCTAAACAAAGGCAATGCTGGCAACGCATACTAGTTACTAGACAAGAAGATCTTTTATCTTAACAGGCGGCTAATTGTTATTAAGCGCTTCTGCTAGATGGCTTAGAGCATAGAAGCTGAAGTAGTAGAGCAGTTTTAGCAGCTGTGTTAGGTTAATACAGTTGCTAACTGCTTTACTATTAATCTTGCGCAGATTTTAGACAACGTTACGTTCACAACACAGGGCAAGTCTTTTGTTAATAATTCTGCAAACTGTCTGTCTAGTAGGCTAGCTTAGATGCTTACAAGAGCCTAAAGTAAGGAGGGCAGTATACAGCTGCAGACAGTAGATAGCCAATAGAGAGGCAAAAAGGTGTAGTAGTATCTGTAGCAGGTTAACTGCTTCTTAGAGCTATTAATAGGCTGTGTGCACGTTAAGTATAGACAGCCAGGCTAAGGGTTAGAGATTACAACAATACAGCACTGCAACAGGCTGCTGTAGGACTGCAACATCTTTATTGTAGACAGTGCTGTTATAACAGTTGTCTATTATTACAAGTTACAGTCTTAGTAGGACAAGCTGAAGGTTGTGCTGCGCTTTCTGCTGCTGCAGCTTAGGCAAATTATAGCTTTGTACTTAAGCTACTTGCAGCCGTTTTAAGAGTATCTTGTAGTTTAAGTGCTAGGTAGCAGCTTAAGCAACTACGTCTAGAGCAATAAGGAAGGGGCATAGGGCACTAATAAGCTTACAAAGGTAATTAAGCGTAAGACAGGCAAGTAACTAGGCGTTTAGCTACACACGCAAGGCTACTGTCACGCAGTAGTAGGTATTAGCAGGGTTAAAGTAGGGGAGT
Source organism: Ascochyta clinopodiicola (assembly GCA_027946445.1). Classification (NCBI taxonomy): domain Eukaryota; kingdom Fungi; phylum Ascomycota; class Dothideomycetes; order Pleosporales; family Didymellaceae; genus Ascochyta; species Ascochyta clinopodiicola. The sequence goes on from JAPEUW010000072.1 coordinate 93,750, forward strand.
TGTTTAGTAGGGGTTATTAAGACGAGATTAGGGAAGTAGACAAAGCTAAGGTGGACGAAGATTAAGAGGATATTGTTAAGCTGTAGAACTTACAGACAACAGCAATAGGCGTTAGTAACTACAGCGTGCTAATTGATATTGTCAAATATCTTAGTGTGCGGTTAATAGATGCGTTCTAAGCGCTTAGCATAGCGTAGCATCGCTTCTTAGGCGTAGATAGGCAGACAGATAAGGCAGTAGAGCCGAGCAGCAGGAACAAGAGACAGATGCAAGAGAGCATGTTAGAGCTTATTGTGTTGCTAAAAGAAAAGGCTGTTTAGGCAGAGGACCTGCAGGCTAAGGCAATACACAAGGCACTGCAGCAAGTGTTAGGTAAGCAGAACGTTGGCTTCTAATCTGTTAAGCAGGAACAGGCGCTGTACGCAGTACTAGACAATTAGACGCTGCTTGTAGTAGTGCTTCTAACAGGAGGGGGCAAGAGCTTGCTGTTTACGCTGCCAGCTTGCGTTAAAGAGGGTGTAACTATAGTTGTTGTGCCGTACTAGGCGTTAATTAAGGACTTAGTTAAGCAGATTTGCAACTGCAGTGTTGACTGCATAGAGTAGAAGCATAGCGATAGCAACCTAGCGTCGGTGGTAGTTGTCAGCGCAGACGTAGTAGGCAACATTATAAGCAACGGCAACTTCTTAGGGTACGCTAGACTACTAAAGAACAAGGGGCTTCTGCAGCGGGTGGTTATTAACAAGTGTTATCTGCTGTTTACATTACAGCACTAGCAAGAGAACTTGCTTAAGGTTAAGAACTTGTAACTACTTAGAGGCTTACTAGTAATGTTAACAGCAACGCTGCCGCTAGTGCAGGAGACGCAGCTAGAGGCGAGCATGCTGGTGTAGAACGCAACATACATCTAGGCAAGCACAGTGCAGCTAAACGCACAGTACTTTGTGTTGTAGTGTCTGCACAACAAGCTAGAGGACACGGTGCTAGCAATGTGTAAGCGTTAGGCAGATACGCTGCAGCAGACAAAACAGAAGGGGGTAGTGTACTGTCTAAGCAAGGCGCAGTACAAGCAGATTGCTAAGCAGCTAGGCTGTGCGTATTATCACGCTAATATAGACGATCGGGCAGAGCAGCTGCAGGCGTAAGTAGAGCAGGGGGGGTTAATTGTAGCTACGTCAGCGCTAGGGACAGGAGTAGACTTTCTAGGGATTGTGTACATCTTGCATGTAGGGATGCTGTAGAGCATAACAGATTTCGCGCAGGCAAGTAGGCGCAGGGGACGAGGAGGAGAAAGAGTTAATGTAGTAGTAGTGCTGGAAAAGGGGGAGGTAGAGAAGCAGATAGAGAAAGAGAGCGATAACATTAACGTGCAGGCGATAGGACAGTTTCTTATTAGGAGTAGGTGCCGACGGGAGCTTATAAGCTAACCGCTAGTAGTTTTCGAATAAGACCCTAATTTATTTGTTTGCCAGCCCGTGCGGCCCCTTCGGTTTGTAGGGCAGGGCGACCCTAATTCATTTATCGCTTCAACAATAGAATAAGACCCCAGCGCCACGCTGTCGGCTAGATGCAACCCGGCGAAAAGGTGCAACCAAACCCTGCGCACATTTTGCACTTTTCAGAATCGCTCCCCGACCACTGCGTGGATAGAAAAGTAGATAACGTTGCGGGTTAAGGGTTAAGGTAAGGTTAGTAGTTCGCAGGCCAGCCCCTTCCCCCCTACTTGTAAGCAAGCGGCGCCCTCACACGTAGAGATACAACAAGCGCTAGCAACTACAACTTAAGTACACCAACGTTCATGCTACAGCTTTAAACAGCTTAGGCAGCGTTGTCTAGTGCAGAGACGCCGCTAGCGCGCTCTTAAAGCGAACTTGCAACTGCACAATCTCAACGCGCCTGTCTGCTTCCTCTCCTTCCTTACTATCGTCTTTGCTGTCCTTAATCTCCTCCACCTCGTAAGTCGTCTCTAGAGGCTTAACCTCGATGCTCAGCGTCTTCTTCCCCTTAATCTCGCCTCCCGCAATGCCCTCTAGGCCCAACTATTCATCGAATTACTCAGCTGCGAGACAGACATCCGGACGCTCCTTCCTAACTAGCTTAATAAAGACGTTCACGCCCCAGGAGCGGATCTCGTGCTTAATCTAAGTCTTTAGTATAGCATCGTCCGGCATAACAAGGAGCACGCCCTAGCCTAGGCCTTAAGCCACTCTGTACCACTTAGATGCTCTAGCAAGCCGTGCGCGGAAGAGGTCCCGCTCTTTCTTAGAAGGGGTTAGGTAGGAGTTAACTAGCTGCAGGAGAGAGTCTATAGCCTCTGTTCGGCAGAGACCCTTGCTAAACCGGTTTGTCTTGTCACTGCTAACAAGCTTGTCGCTGTGTTCGATCTGCGCTAGCTTGTCGGCCAACGCCTTACCCAGCAGCGCCTGCGCCCACCTGTACTCAATGTGCACTAACTTCATCACCTCGTTATAGACGTTGCACCGCTCCCACGCAGAGCAGAACGCTCGATCTGCGCTGCTCTACTGTAAGGGATCGACCAACATTGCACGCAAACGCTGCAGCTGCAAAGAAGGGGCGTCGTACTACACAGCCACTCCGCCACCGAAGAGCGTTCTGCGCTTTTACTAGACCTAGAGGAAGTAGGCAGCGTGCTCTTAAGACGACAAGCTCCTAAGAGCGCGCGCCTTAGCCACAAACTCGCATGCCTTTAGGTAAGGCGTCTTAACAGCATCGTAGAAGTTCAACTTCTTCTTCTTGTTGCCGCTTACGGCTTTCTGCTTAAAGAGCTACGATATAACCTCCTTATCCTTAGAGGATATAGACGCGTAGGCGCTACGTTTATCGTCGCCTGCTCTCTAGTCTAGCGCAACGAGGCCAAGATCTAGGCTGCGCTCTATTAGGGCAGCTTCGTGTTTCTTAATGCGTTCCCACTTAGCGCAGCAGTTGTTGTTAGTAACTGTAGTGGTAGTGCGCTGCTCCTCTACCAGCCGCTCTCTAGACTACTCTCCTAGCTGCTCTTCTAGTTCGCTGAGTTGCTCAGATAGCTAAGGGCTGGCTGCCGGCGTCTTAACCGCTTCTGCGCAAGCGCGCTTAGGTAACAGCGTTAGTGCAGTAGGTGCTGGTTGTTTCTTACGTTAGGTTAGAGGGGAGGCAGACGGCTTCTGCGCAGACAGTAGCTCTACTATGCCATCTTCTGCAAGCAACTAGGCCGCGCAGACCAGACAGTCCTAGATATCGTTAGGCAGGACATCGTCGGCGAGCGTCTTGCGTAGAAGCTAGATTGCTAACAAGACAGAGTAGGCAATAAAGACGGGCTTGCAGACACTAGCATTGTTACAGGTAGGGATTAGCCATCCTACGCTGTACAGACAAGCACCTAGATTACGCTGTAAGCGTAAGATAGTTGCTTAGCAGAAGAAGAGCTTCTTATAGTCCTTATTTAGCGGTTTATACCTATATTTGCTGCTGAAGTTCGCTTTACTAGCAAGCGGGAAGCTGCAAGCACTACTGTCAAATCGCTTAGCAGCATTGTACAGCACTGTAGACCAGTGCATGCTAAAGAGGTGTATGTTGCTTTAGGCAGGCTGTAGGACAAAAGCAAGATAACAGGTAGTGCTAGGGGTGGGGGCTAGTTTTTAACCGGGTCCCCTAAGGCGCGCGTTGGCCTAATACACGAAATTAGGCCACGCACAGATGTTCCACCACACCACACTAACTAGCATAGGCAGAACTTAAAGAGCAATAAACCTAAAATAACGTTTTAATAAGAGCGCGTTGATCTGCAGCAGCAGTTAAAATAGAGAGGGTTATATCTTATAAATTATAAACCCTAATAGCGTTTCCTGTCTATGTAAACACCAACACAATTATATAGAGTTGTTTAACAGCGTCTTCGCATACCTTCCTACTTACTATGTAGCCGTCTGCAAGACTTACTGTTAAGGTGTATTGTTGTTGCAGGTGTCCTCCCACCTACACAGCAGCCACTAGGAGCTGACTGTAGCAGCACGGAAGGCAATTATGTCTGTAGCTAGAACGCTTACAGGATAGGCAACGTCTGCAGACAAGGTTGTATATCCATTGTCTAAGGCACAGCTACTACCTTACTTAGCCCTGTATAGAGATGGATTTAAGTGTAAAGTGGAGCTATGTAAATACATCGTGCGCGCGCTGCAGGGCATAAAGGACCACTGCAGGAAGGAGCACGGGTGGGACAACCTACACAGGAGAGGGCAGCTGCATCAGGGCGCACAACCACCACTAGGCAGCTAGATGTAGATAGGGGAAGTATAGTGCTAGAAGTTCTAGCCTACTAGCTAGCTTAGACGGCTGTTTAAGGTTAGCTAGCCTGCAGATAAGGCCACGCAGGGCGTTGCCGTTAAAGAGGAAAACCTGCAACGCGCCCTTAAGACGTCGTTTACCTAGAGCAGTATAGCAGTAGAGAAGGCTTAGCACAACGCGCATAGCCAGATTAAGCTAGACAGCAACTACTACGTTTAGCGCAAGTAGCTAAGAAGAAGCTGCTAGGCTCGCTATCTTAGTTATTTTAATTGCAGCTAGCTGCTGACGCAGCTCTAGAGGCCTAGCAAGACAGAGAAAGCGCTTGCAAGGGTATGCTAGGCAGTTAAGATAGTTATCTACAAGGCCTAGCAAGCATTGTTGCCTAAGGTAGTTAGGTTCCCTGCTGTACAGTACATTAAGCGCTGCAAGGTAGGAGCGCTAGACAGCAAGCATCTATTTAACACGCTCTAGACAGGGAAGACGATAATTAAGTACAGCCACTACTAGCTGTCTATTGTCTGCTACATCTAGCAGACACATAAGCTAGCTAAGCTAGAGCCAGAGCTACAGGCTGCTAGCGCCGCAGACAACAACAACAATAACAACAAGGATGTACTCAGCTAGCAACCAGACAATAGTAGAGCAGGCACGCAGGAGACTTTAACAGCAAGAACAATCAGCAGGAGAAAACTGCGGTATCTACTAACTAGCAAACAATTGCAGGCGCTGTGGCGGATTTAGCAGGTTATGTGTGCAGAGCAGCCTAGCAGCAAGAATACAGACAACAACTATAATAATAAAAGCAAGCTAGATAATAACACGGAGAAGGAGCTAGAGCGCCTTGTTCTCGCCTTTCTACTTTTGCTGCTAGACTACCACGTTAAGGATAATTACTATAGGAGCGCCCTAGTTAGTGCAACCGCTGTGCTAGGCATTAACCGCAACCGCAGGTAGAAGAGCCCCCTTGTGTATACAACGTCGCTGTCTACTATTATAACAGTAGCCAAGATGCTAGTGCTGTACAGCGCAGTGCAGGCGCAGAAGAAAGCGGTAGCAGATCTTATAGAGGCAGAGTCGTGGGCGCAGGAGGACGCAGAGGACATAGCGCGGAGCCACGTAGAGCTAGTGCAGGAGATAGTTAACCGCTTTATAACGCTTAGCACACACAGTAGCCTGCCCACGCCTATAGACTGGGTGCTACGGCTGCAGGCGTACGGTAAGAAGATTAGGGGTAAGGTAACTACAGAGGGCACTGTTTAGTAGGTAGGAGACACAATCCTGCACGGCTACACGCAGTATAGCATGCCTGCGCTGCGCTCGATGATCTACAGCCTAGTAGAGACAACGCGTAGGGAACTAGAGAGGGACTTGCTGCTTCTAGACATTAACAAGCTCGGCCAGCTCGCTAAGGGAGCAACCCTGTTACCGACGATCAAATAGGACAAGATCGTAGACAATCCCGCCGAGCTGCGGTCCGGGTTTAACTTCTTCTAGGACAAGCGCAACACGTTTAGCAGCGTAGACGGAAGCTGCTAGCTAGACCAACAGATTGTTAAGGAGAAGAAGCTGCGAGAGGCGTTTGTCAACGTAAAGGCTTTTATGCCTAGTAGGAGCGGTGTAACGTAGGTAGAGAAGCAGGTGCAGAGATACAAAAAGGCGCTGCAGCTGTTCTGTAAGCACTTACTAGTGCTCGTGCACATAACAGGTAGTGCGCCTGCCCGCAGTACAGAGCTAGTGACGGTTACACACACTAACCTGCCTAACGCAGAGAGCTGCAGGCTGTTTGTTAAGGACAGGCTAATAGTGTACGTAACTATGTACCACAAAGGCATTAGGCAGACCAGCAACGCTAAGGTTATTCACCGCTACCTGCCGCGCGAAGTAGGCAAGCTGCTGTTCTACTACCTGTAGATAGTCCTCCCGTTCTAGCAGAAGCTAGAGCGCGCATCGAGCAGGCACCACGTCCTAGAGCCTAGTACCTTCCTATAGGAGCTAATAAGAGAGGAGACGTAGGCTGGCCTACAGCAAAGGAAGAAGCAGCAGCTTGTTAACGAAGATAAGGAGGAGGAGGACAGAGAGGGAGTTAGAGAGGAAGAAGAAGAAGAAGAGGGAGAAGGGAGCAACAAAGACAAGCGCAGCACCTAGACAGGATTAGGCAGGAAACGCAAGTAAGCAGCTGTAAAGAAGCCGCAGCAGTAGGGTATAGACTAAGTGCAGCAAGCTATTAAGCGCGTTACGCTGCACTAGCTCTAGACCAAGCTTAACATTTAGATCTAGAGGCACAACACTAAGGCTACCTTCTGCTAGTACCTTTAAGACAAGGACATCCTAAAGGCGCTTAACTAGGCCAACAACAAGGGAGAAGAAGACGTAGAAGACAACCTAATCGATCTAGGATCTAGGCACGGGTCTAAGTTTGCTAGTTAGATCTACGGCAGGCCTATAGATAAGTTGCCTTTTAGCATTATAGCGCAGCGATAGGCACTCTAGCAGGTCAGCATTACCTAGCACTGCTTTCTACAGTTCAGCTCGACATTAAAGACGCCGCCTGCAAAGGGGACCTAGGCCGCTAAAGCTAGAAAGGAGGCAGTAGAGGAACAGTTCCGGCGCTAGAAGCAGATGCAGAGGGTAGACGTTTAGGCAGCGCTCAAGCAGCTGCAGGGGAAGGGCAGCACGTTTAGAAGCGTGCAGCAGCCTGCTATAGAGGCCATTATAAAGCAGAAGAGCCCTGTAGTAGTAATTATAGGCACAGGCAGAGGTAAAAGCGCAACATTTATACTGCTAGCGTCGTGCTCTACTAGCGTTACAATCGTAGTCGTCCCCGTAGTTGCGCTTAAGTAGAATATAATAGATCGCTGCAAAGCCGCTAGGATCGACTGCGTCCTGTAGGATAGCTAGCAGCCGCACAAGTAGGCTTTAATCGTGCTGGTAGTGCCTAAGTCCGTGGCCACGGTAGCATTTAAGCAGTTTATTAACTAGCAGCAATCTATAGGCCGGCTAGACCGCGTCGTCATTAACAAGTGCTACACTATACTAGACTCGGTTAAGGGCTAGCGGACTAAGGTGCTGAAGCTGCGCAAGCTAGTTAAGGCAGAGACGCAGCTTATATACTTAACAGCAACGCTAAAGCCTACCAAGGAGAGCGAGTTTATCTAGCTAATAGCGCTGCTGCTAAAAGAGCAGTGCAAATAGTTTTGTGCACTAACAAGCTGGCCTAACCTTGCGTACAAGGTGCACTAGTACAACTATTAAGAAAAGAGCAAAGCTAACGTGCTAGCAGAGCTAGTAGAGGAGAAGAAGCAACAGTACCTGCTGCCTAGCCAGATCGTAGTGTACACCAACTCTAGAAAGAAGGCGTAGGTGTACGCTGCGATGTTAGGAGCTGTCTGCTACTACCGCAAGGTAGGCACGCTAGAGGAGAAGCTAGAGATCTTGCACTAGCTCACAGAAGGGACAGAGCACGTGTTTGTAGCAACAAACACGCTAGGGTTAGGGATCGACAGAGAGACCGTTAGGGCAGTCTTGTTCGCTAGGTCAAGGAACACGCAGAAAATGCGCAACGTAGTGCAGATAGGAGGACGTGCAGGCCGCAGCAGGCTTCCTAGCAAGGTTATTTTCATTAGAGGCGCCACGTACAGCCTGCAAGGCAAGCAATACGCTAGCAGCTAGGCTAAAGACACAGAGGAGGGTGTGCGCAAGCTTATTAAGGGTAACAGCTGCATAAGAGTTATCATAGACTATAAGATAGACAGAAACCACACTAGAGAGGGCTGCGAGCTAGGAGAAGAGCTGTGCAGCTAGTGCTAGTTACAGGTGCACAGCGCCAGAGCAGAGGTAGAAGCAGCTGTAGGCAACAAGGACAAGACAGAGAGGGCCGAGTTTAACGCCTAGCTGCAGGCGCACAGGAACTTAAGCTAGCAGGAGAGGGAGCTGGCGTCGCGCGAGCAGCAGGAGGTGTAGAGGCTGCAGGAGATGCTTAAGTTGTAGAAGGCGTGCTGCTAGTAGTGCTAGGCGAAGGAATATGTAGATACAGGCCAGCACTAGCTTGCCTACTGCAATTGACTGCAGGCAGACGAGGTGCGTAATGGAGTAAAGGAGGTTGCGAAGATAGTCTAGAAGCAAGCAATCTAGGAGGACTTTAGCTGCTGCTTCTAGTGCAGTGTTCCCTAGTTAATTTACGACAGCTTTGAGCCCTGTCTAGATAGTAGCTAGCAGAAAAACATAGCAATTGGCTGCTAGTTTAAGGCTGTGCTGCTTACGTTGATAATATGCGTGTAGACGGCGTAGGGAAGCACGTTTAACAACTAGGTGCAGGTACAGATGTAGAGAGAGGGGATTAGGCAGAAAGAGGAGGTAGAATTTAACAAGGTGCTTGCGTGGATAGGTAGCACGGTATAGTAGGGCGGCATATAGAGCAGTAAGATGTGCTAGGCATTTATCTCGTTTGTGTTATACGTTAAAGGGACAGGCAGCTTACTACAGAAGGAAAGCGCAGCTAGTAGTAACTAAGGCTTGCGTAAGAAACACGTAAAAGTTAGAACTAACGTAACTACTACAACGCAAGGCACAAACAAAGAGACAACTAAATAATTGTTGTAGGTTATTGTGTTTACGTTGATTTATTATTTATAGTTGTTTAACGCTGCAGATTTATCGTTACGTGTCTTAAAGATACAGAGGCAGACTAAGTAGCGCGTTGGTATTATGTAGAAGTTAGAAAGTGCAAAACAGCTAAACAGCAACACAGACACTTTAGAGATGTAGAAAGAAACGCGTAGAGAAGAGCTACTAACTAAAGTAGTCCCTACAACCTAAGTAGAGCCCCTAACCTATGCAGAGCCCCTAACCTATGCAGATCCCCTAACCTAAGTAAAGTCCCCTAACCTAAGTAAAGTCCCCTAACCTAAGTAAAGCCCCCTAACCTAAGTAGAGCCCCCTAACCTAAGTAAAGTCCCCTAACCTAAGTAGAGCCCCCTAACCTATGCAGATCCCCTAACCTAAGTAGAGCCCCCTAACCTATGCAGATCCCCTAACCTAAGTAAAGTCCCCTAACCTATGTAGATCCCCTAACCTAAGTAAAGTCCCCTAACCTAAGTAAAGCCCCCTAACCTATACAGATCCCCCTAACCTACATAGTTAGCATTAACCTGCGTAGTAAGTATTAACCTGCGTAGTAAGCATTAACCTGCACAGTAAGTATTAACCTAAGTAGTATCCTAAAGTAGTTCCTAAAGTAGTCTGCTAACCTAAGTAGTTCCCTAGTAGTCCCCTAGCCTAAGTAGGTCTATAAGTAGTTCCCTAAGTAGTTCTACAAGTAGTGCGTTAACCTAAGTAGTTGCCCTACCTAAGTAGCACATCTAACCTAAGTAGTTTCCTAGTAGTTCCGCTAGTAACTACCCTAGTAGTCCCCTAACCTAAGTAGTTTGCATGTAGTTCCCTAAGTAGCGCGCTAAGTAGTGCGCCACCCTAAGTAGTCTAAAAGTAGTATCTACCCTAGGTAGTCTAAAAGTAGACCCCTAACCTAAGCAGCCTAAAAGTAGTCCCCTGCCTAAACCTAGGGAGTCTACATTAGTAGCCCTAAATTAGTAAGAGCTAATTATTTAAGAACAGCGTACAGCCTAGAAAGAGCCTGTAAACTAGGAAGAGCACCTAAAAGCAAGTAAGTCCCTAACCTAAAGCAGCTGTTTGTATTAAAAAGGAAGCGCAGGATTAAGACAATAAAATTTAGGGAAAAGTAAGATGTAGAGAGGAGGAGGCATTTAAAAAGGTGTTTTAGGCATATACAGAGTATTGTTATAAGATAGAACAGTAGTTAGGGGAAGTTTAGCAAACCTAATTGTAGTACTGCAGCTAGAAAGGCATTCCTAATCCTGTAGATGTTGTAGTGCGTAAGAGAAGGGTGGGCAGTAGGCCTGTTAGGTGTTACAAAGTAGTTAGGCAGGGCAGTAGAGGGTAAAGGAGAAAGAGGGGAGGTAGGTAGGGCTATAATAAGGTATTACAAGCAAAGGATGAGGGAGAGAAGAGGGTAGAAGAAGGGGTAGGCAGTGGGCCTGTAGGTGTTTTAAGAGAAGGTTGCTAAGAAGAAGGGAGAAGAGGGTAGTTAAGGAGAAGAGGGTAAGGGAGAAAGAGGGTAAGGGAGAAAGAGAATAAGGGAGAAAGAGGGTAAGGGAGAAAGAGGGGTAGGCAGTAGGCCCGTAATAAGGTATCACGGGAGAGAGGAGTAGAGGGGTAGGCAGGGGGGGCCCGTAGATATGCCCCCAGAGCAGAGCAGTTAAGAGTAAAGGAGGGAAGGTAGTTAAGACTGCAGAGTGGAATAGAAGAGAGTGAAGGAGGGGAGGTAGTTAAGACCGCAGAGTAGAATAGAAGAGAGAGAAAAAGACAGTAGCGTAGTAATAGTAGTAAAGAAGAAGAAAAGAAAGAATAAAAGAAAGAAGGAAAAAAGCATAGTATTAGTTAAGCATAAAGAAATAGAGTTAAAAGTTGTTTATAAGTAGGAGAAGATAGAAATAATAAAAAAACAGTATAAAAGAAAATTAAGAGATAAGAAAGCAATAATAGTAGTTATAGTTTTGATATAAGAAGAGAGTAAGAGTTTTTAAAAAAAAGTAGAAGAGTAAAATTTAAAGTATTAAAAAAGAGAGAAGAAGGAGAATTAGTAAAGAAAGAGTAGTAGTTTAAAGAAAGATTGTTGAAAAGTAGAGAAGATTAGGAGTAGTAGAATAAGGAAAGGTTAGGGTTAGGGTTAGGGTTAGGGTTAGGGTTAGGGTTAGGGTTAGGGTTAGGGTTAGGGTTAGGGTTAGGGTTA